>JAWNMG010000682.1:0-164663 GCA_035044245.1 Drosophila nr. fundita
CTGGAAATAAATAGACGATTATTTTTCTACATTATTTTGTAAATTTACTCCATTTTTTTTTTTTTTTTGGATATTTGAGTTTACGTAATAAGTCTAGCTCTACTTCTTGTAATAGTTTACGAATCTTGCCTTAATGCCCATTTGGGCAAAATAGTCATTAATTTTCCTCTATTAGCTTTTAAGTTTCCCGCTTGTAGGCATTTTTGGACTTAACTATTAGCTCTATGTCCGTTTTTTGGATTATTTGACTTATATTATCTTAATTCCCATTTGCTTCGAAGAAGTTGATAACTTCGCTTAATAAATTTAATTGAATTTCGCTCTTTTTGGGCAATCAACTTTTTCTTTAGCTCTGTCTTTTAGATTATTTGACTTCTATTATCTTATAATCCATCTTTTGGCTTATTTTACTAACTGTATCTTAATTCTCTTTTGCGGCACGTGTTGCATATTTTAGCATTTGTTTTAAAAACGCTAATTGCATGTGTTGCAAATGCGCATTTTGCATAAATTTTTCATTTGGATCCGCAGCCGCAGCTGCTTACACATTTCACGTGCTAGCTAGTCTAGCTAGTTTCAGTGTGTGTAAGCGTGTGTATGTATGTACACCTCACCCTCACCCTCACCCTACGCGGCTTAGCATGACTTTGCCACTTTAGTTAAGGCACACGATAATAGTAATGACGCTGCACATGCGCAAACAATTAGGAAGTAAAGTGTACACAGAGAGCAAGAGAGAGAGAGAGAGAGAAAGAGGGAGAAAGACATAGATAGATAAAGAGAAAGAGGGGGCAAACCCACCCCTTAAGCTATACGCGCACAGCACACGCTGCGGGCAAAAGAAGAAGAAGCAAATACGTTACAAAATAGAAGCGGGTTCCTGAATGTGGGGTGAACAGCCCAACCAACCAACCAACCAACCAGTTCGTCAGTCAGTCAGCCAGTCAGTAGCCGTTAGCAGTAAAAAAAAAAGAGCGCGAGCCATCTATTTGAAAAATAGCGAATGTGCTCGTAATACTGGCTAAAATAATTAAGAAATGTGTGGCATGGCATACCCAGTGTCTTGGCCACTGGAGCATAAAAGAAGTAGCAGGCAGCAACAGCGAGCTGCAGTGGTAGCAAATCATTCGACTAGAGTGCAAGTATTACAAATTGTCAGCAATTTATTGGGCAAACACGTGCGCAAACGACTCATGCACTCAGAAAAATGTAGAAAATCCACCTAAAATGAAAATCTCCTGAAAATCAATATTACAAAGCTAGATATATAGGAGAAAAATTTGATCAAATTATATATTATATTTTTTATATTAGATTTCTCAACATTTTTAATCTACCCAGTAATTTACAGATATAAGATATAATTGTTAATTTTTTAAATTTACTTTCTAAGCAACAAAATTATTTAAAAGTAGCTCAAAGTAAAACGATATCATATAAATTTCAGGTAGTCTGTTTTTCTGAGTGTACGAAGTAAAAATCTGCAGAAGGTGATCAAGAGTCAAAAAACGAGTCGTATTAAAAAACAGAAGAAAACACAAACGAACGTTACTTTATTTAGGGGTTGATAATGAACTCGGAAGTGAAGGTAGAAGAAGTAGAAACTAAAAACCCGAAGTCAGCGATCTGGAAATTGTCGCTGGTGGTGCTGCACGACGCGGCACGCGTTTTTCAGTGAAATATATATATATATATATATATATATATATATTTTAATAGTCGACAGATGTTTGCGGCAACAACCCTTGACAAGGACACAGAGAGCAGATCGAAGAGAGCGTTGCAACTACGGGCGGAAGTAAGTAAGATTCACAGTCGCCGCCACGTTGCAACAGCAACGGCAGCTATAAAAAGCATCCAAACACACAAATTTGCAACAAAAATAAAAAACGCGTAAAAATCATTTAAAGAGACAACACTGAATATATATATATGTATATATATTTATTTTTATTGAATGGCTGACTGACTGAGTGACTGAGTGAACAAAACTGACTCACCCACTGCACTGGGGGAAATAATCTAAATATAGTTATATATATATGATGATGATGATGATGTTGCATGTATGTTTTACTCACCGGCCAGGCAAAATTGAAGGCAAACTGAATGGGATTGGTGAAGCCCTTGGCTTGAAGACTCTGCGCATTGGAGAGATTGAAGGAATTCTCGCCGAGAATTGGTGTCACCACATCCCCGTATGTGCACTGCGACGTTGTGTCTATCGTCGCCTGATAGTGCTTGAGGCATACACGAAATCTCGTCTTGCATGTACCAATGCATTTGCCCGTGGTCGCATCCGTTGCCCCGCTGCAACAGTGGCCCTCATTGTCCCGGCCATGCTCGTTGCTAAAGTATTTCAGTCGCAATTCAAAATTGCCGGAACTGTGAACCTGCAAAAGAAAAAGAAAGAAAAAGTTTTTGTATTATCAAATTAAAAAGCAATTCATTTAAGTTGACGCTGCAAATCAAGAATGCAGCAGCAGCCACAGCAGCATCCCCAGCAAGATAGCCATAAATCTTTCAATATGGTATTTAACCGAAAAGGAACTGTGTAAAAAATACAAAAATCAACTGTGGAATTTTGCCGCAAACTCAAACCAAAATACCAAATCGAGTAGCAGTTATTTAAAAAAAAACAAGGGACCCATGCAAAGGACGACAAAATGGGCTTATGAAATATTAAGAGTCAAAAGTTTGTTGTTTTTTTATTTTTTTGTTTATTCAGTTTCGGTTTACTTTAAGCCGAGTCGAATTTATTGTTACGTTTCAGTTTTTGAAGCGCCGACTTCGTCTATATCGTCTTAGTCTTTGCATTTGCATATTTGGATTTGCAAGTTTGTTTGATTTTTCAGTCGATAAATTTGTAAATTAATTCGCTAGCGCGTTTAACGACTTAAGGTGTGGATTGTACAAAAAAAATCTAAATATTCAAAACAAAATAAAAAAAACAGGTCAGCGTGTGTTGACAACTTAACTTGAAATTAGAAAGAAAATATCCCTAATAGGAATTGTTTTTAGGGATATTGTTGTGCATTGTGCGCTTATATGGTTTCTAGATGCTGTTGCACTTAAGATATAATTATGACGCCATAAATGGGCGCTCACACAACCCCCTCAAGAAGCTGAGGAAAACTCTCAAACACAAACAACAAGGCAATGCCCAAAATAGTTGCTGAAGTGTTATTGCTCTGATTGTTGTCCGTTTGTTATAACTGTTCGGCAATTAACATTTTAGCAACAACAACAAGTGAAGCTTGTTAAAATGATAATTTAATTGTTAACAAGACATGAGCTCGAATTGCAGACAAAGATAGAGATAGAGAGAGAGATAGAGACTGCTCCACATGTGTTGTCTGGGAAGCTTTTTATTGAAGTTGTTGTTTGTGTATATGAACATGGGTGTTTAATTGCTCAATTAAGCCGAAGTGCGTCTGATTTTGCCTCTTCCCTTGTCTTCTCCTTTTTTCTGATGCTGTGTACTAATAAGCCAAGCACAGGTGTAGTAATCCGTTGTGGGCCCAAACAACAACAAAAAAAAAATATAAAAAAAGTAAAGCGTGGCACAATGCGAGCAGTAATGAAAAAAGGGCGATGATGATGCGGATGAATGTGAAAAATTGTAGCAAAGCTGCTTAACTAAAATTTAATGGGGCTTGGCAATTGAGACGCTCTTTCTCTGGCGCTAACATTTGCCGCACGCCGTTGTAATTGTAATTGCAATTGTATAGTACAAAAGGGGCAAGCATTTGTGTGGAAAGAGAAAGAAAAAATATATTGATTTTTCTAGCAGTTGCAAATGCAACTTGCACAGATCAAAACATTCCATAAAACTAGAAGAAATCAAACAGACTAACTCAAAAAAAAGAAGGCGCAAAAAAAACAGATGAAAAACGCCCAAGATACACGCAAAACGAAAGACTTAAGCACCGAACTCGCAGCAGAGCAATGCAAGCAGCAGACGTCAACAGCGACAGCGACGCTGCTGCGCTACAACAAAACGTGTATTAATAAGCAGCGGCCCAACAGCAAAAAATAAAAAATAAAAGAAAAAATAAAAACAAAACAACATACGACGGCAAAACGGACGCAAAAGAGCAGCACAAAAAGAAGCAGCAATAGCGGCGGCGACGACGTCGGCAACAGGCAGGCGAAGAAGAAAAAAAAATTTTAAAAAAGAAGAAAAAAAATGTACAAGTAAAACCGAATTGTTTCCCACGGCATACGATTTTGCCGGTCAACATTGATGGTTAAAACGAACAAACGAACGAGCGAACGAAGGAACGATCGAGCGACGAAGTGACGGCCCGACGTCGCGACGTTCAGTCAAAAGGTGTAAGTAGCAACAACAACAACAACAACGAGCGCCAGGTGAAGAAGCAGCAGTGCATGCATTGCCAATGCACAGCCAGCCATATTGAAAAGAGCGAGCGAGCGGAAGAGAGAGCGAGCTTCAGAGAGACACAGAGAGAGCAGCAGCAGAATCGCTCTCTCAGAGCGCAGCAAAAGCCCCATAGCTATAACAGTGTTTAGTATCTGTTGTTGTCAGCTGGTGTTTTTGGGGAGCTGCTGCTGCAGTCGGAGCAGAGCAGCTAGCGACAGAGTTGCGCCAAAGCGCAAAAAGAGCGAAACGTGACTTAAAAGTGAATTGGATGGCGAATCTTTTTTGTTGGGTTTATAAAGTGCAGCTGGCAGCTGCTGTCAGAAAGAGAGAGAGAGAGAGCCACTATGAGCAAAAACTTGTTTTCAACGGCGCTTTGAAGAAGAGTAGTGAAAAAAAAAATAGTGTAGAAAAAAGAATTAATAGATGATCAGCAATGATGCGTTGCTGATGCGATAGAGACAGAGACCAAAGGACAGACGGAATCTGAAGCTGAATTAATAATAAAAAAAAATCTCGCACAAAAGAAATGTTGGAAAAAGCGCAATAAGCGGAAGGAAGGTGAAGGGGCAAGTGCAGAGCAAGAAAGAATGCTTATACAGCAATTGCACTCACACACATAAAGAAAATTTTAAAGACGGAGGAGGAGGAGAAGAAGCAAACAAAGGTGCAGGCTCAGTTGTCAAAATATGTACAAAAAGTAAATCAATTTGCATAACAGCGAAACATTTACACACACACATTGTTGGTAAGAGGCATAACAAAGCGTTGCAAAGCGATTTAAGCTGAAACCACAACAAATAGTTTTCTACAATTTGACACCATTTTAATGCACAAATACAAAATACGATTTTCTCACCATTTTTGTTTTCTTCTTTTTAGGACAGTTATATTCTGCTCATGCAAATAGTAAAAAATGCATAGCTCAAAATTCTTCCCACTTTAGTAAAAAATAATAAATATATAATTTTATACACTTGTTATAGTTCTTTTGTATTTTTTGTTTGCCTTGTTTTGCCGTCAAATATGAACTTTATTACGCTTGAAGACCTTTTGGGAACACACACATAAATAAAAAGAAAAAACGAAACAACAAAAAACAGAACTTGAAAGCTCAAATGCCATGTTATCCCGGACAAGGGAAACGGGGTGGTGAGTGGGGGACAGGCACTTGTTAAAAGTGTTGAAAAATAGTGCGTTGCATTGTTTACCTTTTGCTTGACTCAGTTTGCCTTTTTACGAGCCACTCTAAATTTATACAGTATAAATGAATGTTTTTCTTTTTTTCTGCTTCGTCTTCTTCTTTCTTGTACCTTTACCGTGATCACTCAGGCTTGACGCGACTAGTTAGATCAAGCCTCTCTCCTCTCCCCCTCCAACAAAAGCACTTTTTTGCCACTCTTCCACGTCAACTTACGTTGACTGACTGACAGTTTGAATGTTGTGGGTTACAACATCCACAAACACATGCATTTTTCTATATTTTAATATATTTTTGTTTTTGTCTTACAGGTGTTTGCTCAAGTTTTGCAGTTATTAAATTTGCGTGTGTGTGTGAGTAAAGAGAGTGGGAGAGAGATAAACAGTTGCCCTTTGGCTTTGCTACGTTGTTTATTAATCATTTAAATTCATCAACATCATCGTCATCACAATCAACCGTTAAAAGCAACGGGCTTGGGAAACAGTTATAAGCGTAAGTGAAACATCTTCTGTGTGTGGGAGCAGTTTGCATGCTACTCCTCCTTCCACCTCTCTTTAGGTTTCTAAATTGCAATTAATTATGTTATAAAGTGCGCAAGTGCAGAGAGAGATACAGAGAGAGATGATGGAAACGTCATTCATCCAATCTTCTGCTCACTCATTCATTCATTCATTCAACCCGCCGTCGTCTCATGTTAATATGAAAATTGCACGAAATGCAAAACAGAAGCGGAGAAGGAGAAGAAGAACAGGAGGAGAATACTAACAGGCGCAAGCGCAACTGCAACTGCAATTACTGCATGTCGAGTGTAAATGACAAACAGAGTACGGTTATCCGATAAGCAAGTGAGAAACAAACGAATAATGTGCTCAAGCTACACAATATGGTTGGAGTGAAAGACATAGAAACAGAGGGAGAGCTTTCAATGGTAATTTCTAACACACCCAAAAAAAAGGGAGAATGTAATTTTTAGGGCTGCCAGATTGATTGAACTTGCAATGCAAATTAAAAGCGAGGAACAACAACAGCTGCATTTCATAATATTTCAGCTGGTCGACAAAACTGAAGACCGCAGGAGGTTTTTTAAGCTACATTTTCGAGTGCTGTTAAAATTAGCAACTAAATGAAGGAATGATAAAAGCGAGAGCGCAAAAGTAAAGCACGCAACGGAGGAGTGCGGCAGTAAAAAGAAGAAGATGTGAAGCAGAGCCACATGCAATGCTCAAGAAGCAAGGGATGCTGGATGCGTTTTAGATCAATGAAAGAAGCAGAGGCAAAAAAAACTCATGTGCATGGCTGCGCATGTGTCGACGACGTTGACCTACGCAAAGTGTAGCCAAAAACGTTCATGTAAAAAAAACTGAGGCGCATGCAAAAAAAAAAAAACAGAGGCAGATGTTGCCGATTTGCGCATGTGCGTTTTTTTTTTTGTTGCATTCAAGTTTCACATATTGAAATCGAGCAGCTTCTCGTACATATTTTTGAAGCTTGCGCCGTTGGTGGTAATTTCATTTCAGTCTGTCTGAATACGGCTGAATTTTCGACATGGACCTGCTTTGCGGCCAATGAAAACTTAAAAACTAGTTTTTATCTATCTATGAATTCGAAGGGTGCCAAAAAAAATCAACCCCTGCTCAGCTGACTTCTGAACTAGAACCGAGAATTCAAACATATCATATTACAATAAATTTTGGAAACATAAAATAAATGATGAAGTGAGGATATTTGTATTTTAGCATGCCTTATTAAAAACAAAATTTAACTTTAATTTTTATACTTTATTAGCTCGTTTTGACTGCAATTTCCATTATGTTGCTTCTTGCAAATGCTATTCATATATATACAAATTAGTAATTTATTTTACTTTATTTTAATGATTTTCAGAATTTAATTTTAAATTTACTGTACATTATTTTGTTGGTTTTCATAAAACGATTTTGAAGCGCTTTTATAAATTAGTAAATTCAAATATAACTAAACAAATTATTTACTTTAGGTTATGCTAACGATGTTCATATTTCACAAATTTTAAAGCAGTTTTCTGAACAAATACATGTAAGAACTAAGCAAAAATAATAAGTGGATATTTGCATTTTTTCTCATTGTTATTTTCTTAGAAGTGAAATTGGATAGATTTTTCCAAGTATTAAGCAAAAATTTGCAGTGAAGATTTGAATTTTTGGCAATTCATATTTTCTTACAAGTGATTTTTCGAAATTACCAATTTCCAATTAAGGAAAAACCTCCAAACGGATAAATAAAATACGTTAATAGTTGCTCTCAGCTCAGCTCCTGATTGTCAACAGGCTGGCAACGCGTTAGGCTCGCTTCGTTTCGCCTCTGCACGCACGTACGAACACATGCAAAGGCGACAGCTGCAAAACACGCGCATGTGTGCAGGAGAATCGCCAAAAAATAAATAAAATAAAATGTAAAACGGGCGAAGGAAAACAAGCAGCAACAAGTTGCTGACGGACTAGAAGAGGGGAAATGAGAAAGGTGGAAAGGTGGAAAGCTTACCTGCACAATGATTGTGAAGCAAATGAATGCGGTTAATAAACATTTAATCCAATGCATGTTTATTGTTGTTGTTGCTTTGTTGTACTAAACAATATTGTTGGTGTTGTGTGTTTTTTAAGTGTAATAATCCTGGTTGCTGCTGTGGTTGTTGTTGCTGCTATTTTTTAACACACAAACACTAAATTTTCAACATATAAAAATTAGTCGTTTATTGTATTTTTTCGCTAAAATTTCTGATTCTTCTTTTGCAGCTAACTGCGGCAAATGCGTTGGCTATTTTTTGTTGTTTTGTGCATTTTGTTGTTTTTCATTTCTTTCTTTTTCTTACACGTGCACGCGCCACATATCTTTTATTTTGCGTAATTTCTGCCAGCTCCTTTCACACGCACGACGGACGGGGGGCGAAGGCGGGGGCGGGTGCGGGGGTAGGCAGCGAAATGCCGCTCGTTGATTATCAATAGATAAAAATCGCACTCAACATTTACACACACAAACACACACATGCAAAAATTTGCTTTGGCTTGTTGCTTGTTGCCTTAAAAAACATTTGAAAAACACATTTGGTTCATGCACTTCTTTTATTCTTTTTTTTTGGCTACCAAAAATATTTATTTGATTTAATTCGATTTTGAGAATTTCAATATTGGCAGCTCTTCATCATCATCACACACTGAACAACATGCTTTAATTAATTTGCACATTAAAATTTAAATAAATTTTAATGTTGAATGTTGTTTTTTATTAGAGCGACGCGCGACACGACGCAATCCACAATGCGACAATTGGCGACAAGACAACGACGAAGCAGCCGCAACGAACCGCACTGCGCAAGAATCCAAAACAGAATGAAAGCAGCAAAATGTTTTATTTTTCAAATTTGTTTTTAGCCATCCAACCACGCTGAGAGAGAGCGAGAGACAGGGAGAGAGGAAGAGCGCTCGCGCGTGAGAGAGCACAGCTGCTTTTCGTGGTCATCCCTCTTTTTACACTGCCACATGCTGAGCGGTAAGCTGGGTACGCTTGCGCGTTAGAACGGGACAACTGCTGTGTCAACTGCTGAGCGAAACGCGTTTTGTATGCATATTTAGCGTGTCTCTCATGAATGTTGCAAGCTGAGCGAAATGTTGCTGCAACATTGTTGTCAAAAAGAATTTCTTATTTAATGCAATTATAAAAATATTATGTTTGAAAAAAAATATTATGGAACTTAGCCAATTTGCAAATTGTATATATAAATTTCTTTGCTTATTTGCCATTTTTGCATATAGATTTTTACCCGCACAATTCGCCAACGTACGAGTTTTTCAATCCTTTTGTCTATAAAAGGGTTGTTTTTTAAAAATATTTTTGATTTGTTTTTGGTATAGAGTCTGGATAGATAAACCAAAGGACATTCGCTTAGGGGGATTTTCGTTTCGATGTGCCACAAAATTTGCATGTGAAAGGCTTTTGGCCAGTTTTTGTCTTTTTTTAAAAGTTCCGAGCATTAAAATAAAAATAAAGTCTGCTAATATGACAGTATTGACATTAGGTAATTAATATTAAAAATTTTTAATAAAAAATAAATAATAATAATTACAAAAAAAAAGTGCAAATGGTAATGAATCAAATCTTTGATATACAAATTAAATAAAAATCTGTATCGGCTGATTTTGGTATTAAGTAATACAAATTATAATACATATTTTAAAGGAACTGCTTTTAAGTCAACTACAAATTAGATTTTATAATAAGTATATAATTACAAAACCTAATTTAAATTTCTAAGCACAAGCGATTTCAAAAATAAAAATTAACAAATAATATTTTAAATTTTTTTGAATGAAATTATTGTAAATAATTTGAAAGAAATCTTACATAAAATTGCTTTACTGCTCTGAAAATAAATCAGAAACAACTAAATTAATTTTGCAGTCTCAAATATATTTTTGATGTTTCTTGTGAAAACTTGAGCATCTTAAAATTGATAAAGAATAATGCTCCTCGATTTGCAAATTAATTAGCAAATATTATAAATCATTTTGGCGATAAAGAAAAATGATATATTTCCAAAAATCTGTGCGCTGCCGGCTGGATTCAAATAATAAACCTGTTGAAATTTGTAAATAAAAATTGCTCTTCATTAATTTAATATGTGCATATGAGCGAGAAGAAAGAAGACACTTAAAAAGAAATAAAAAATAAAAGAGAAGAAAAAAATACAATCAAGTCAACACCAAATTTAACAAGAGCCAACGAAAATAATTTTATCTCACTTTCAAATGGAAACGAGAGGATTGCTGGATATGGATATGGATATGGATATAGTTATATATGTAGATATCGATGTGGATGTTGATGTCTCTACTGCTCCTGGCAAGTTCAACATTTAAGCAAACACTTTTTTCGCTCCATAAATTATGCCGTTCAAAAAATGCGAGCGAAGAGTGAAAAGTTGTTAAATTAAACACAAATTTATGGCCGCCAAAAGCTGCGGGCTGTGGGGCAACCAAAAGGCCCAGTTGCAGGGCCCACGAAGCCACAGAGGCAGAGAGACAAGTTAGCACCTGTAAACCGGTTTTAGGTTTTTTTTTTTTTTGTTGGCCAGGCGAATAAGCGCAGGTAGCCAAGTTAGCCGCTGGCCAAAAACAGATGTCCTGCTGCTCCAAATTGAAAGCACAACATACATCATCCTTTCCAAAGGGTCTACCCCACAACCACTCCCTGTCTCAATTCCCTCCCCCCACACACTCCTGCCTTCTTCGTCTCCAGGGGCGCCTTGCCGCTTTGAATATTAAGCAGCAGACAACAACAACAACAAAATAAAAACTCAAAACTGAAGAAATTGGGGTCATGCACTCCACACGCATTGGCGATCTGGCAGCAGACTCCATGTGGTATGCCACATCTTTCACTTTGCGAGTGTACTTTATGTTGATTTTTCGTTTTATATAAAAAACTTCTTTTTTTCCAGTTCTGCGCACTTGCCTCTCTGCTTGTAACTCAGGAAACTTCAAAATTAGGCGCGTGGCTCTGACAACGAAGGCAAAGGGGAGGGGAACATGCAACACGTAGGGGCGGGTTGCAGTTGCGACTCATGATATGTTTATAGCGCTGATATTGCTGACGAAAATGCAGGCGCTTTTTATGCATTTTTTTTTTGCTGGAGTTGTGCAACCTGTTGTTGTTTGTACAGAAGAGAGTGATGACAATTGAAATATTGCAACTTGTGTTCATTTTGAATCCTTATGAATATGGACAATCAGTTTATATACGAGTAAGCAATTGCTGTATCTTTTGAGCTTAGTCAAAATATTGAAGAGAATCTGCGCTGCGAGTGAAACAGTTACGGATGTGGCATGAGAAAGAAGCTGAAAAAAGATGTTGATAGGAAAAAGATATTGAAAGTAAGAGATTGTGAGAATTTTATATTTATACTTTTGAATATTTATTATTAATATTATTATTATTATTTTTATTATATATTCATATAATTTTTATATTTTCATTCAATTTTTTTAAGAATTATTTTTAATTTCATTTATATTATTTTACTATCTTAATATATGCATTTAAATAAATTTACTACTACTATTAACTTAAGTATAATAATAATAATTTGTTTTTAATATATAATTCTCTATAAAACTCACTCTGAGAATGGTGGCTATTAAAAAAGACTTACGCTTACTTAACTTGGCCAAATCCGTACTTATAGGATTTACATATTTAATATAAAATTATTATAAAAAGATATTAATTTAACAAATTTAAAATATATTTGTATAAATTTAAATTTTTTATTTATTTTGTAAGATATTGATTTGAATTAAAATAAAATTTAAATTGCTTTCACTAATTTAAATGTTTTTTTTTAATAATTTGAATATTTGCAGTCAAGTTAGACGAGAAATAAAAATATTTTGTTCTCACCATAATCCTTGAAGTTGAATTTGGTTAATTAGACGAACATTGAAAAAGTTTGCAGCTTTGATTCCAGGAATTTGTGCGAATTATATGGACGCCATTCAAATGATTCCAGGAACTCGGGCACATAATGTCGTTGCCCGAACCGAGATGCGAGGAGATGCTGAGACAGCTGATGGCTGTTTTGGGGATACCAGTAAACATCCTGTTATGAAACCGCTTAACTCGTTTGGCATTTCATTCATCAAAAAATGCTCGCAAGGCGAATGCGTAAAAATTCGCGTAAACAACAACTGAACTCGGCTCGTAAACCGGAAGCGATCTGTAGAACCTTCGAGAGAAAGAGAGAGATGTATATGGAGATACAGAGAGAGAAAGAGTGAAAGAGAGCGGAAGAGCTGCGTTCCCAGATCATGGGAATTTCGTGGGCCACTTCCTTCCTACTCTGGGCTGAGGCTGAAAGCGCGGGTGAAACCAACACATCCTTTTCGCTGGTTTTTTTTTTTTTTTTTAATTTGTTGGGATTTGAATGTCTATGAGTGCGAATCAAATTACGCGTGTGTCCTCCTGAATCCTGGAATCCTTGAGTTGTTCGTCCCTGGCACAGGCTCTCTCTCTTTGTGCTTCCGTCATCCACATGCTGCTTGTTCGTTTGCACCTTGGGCCTTGACTACTTCCGGTTTAGCGCGAAGGACAACAACAACAACAACAACATCAAATACGACAATGACAACGGCAGCAGCAGCAGCAGGTAGTTGTTGCAAGTGTTGTTGTCGTGGCGAGTTTTTTTTTTGCAGTTGTGCTCGCGGACATTTCCTGCGCTTTGCCCACGCCATGCAAATAAGGATGTCGGATGTCGCCAGCGGGACACGCAGGACCAAAGGAAAACAACAAGTGCCCGTCCGCTCCGCTCGCCCGAGTCGAAACCGGATGTTTTTCAAAAATCGATTGGAAATACAAATGTGATTACATTCGAGTGCTTCAAGTGCTTTAAAATGACTTACGAAAAGTTCAGGATTTTTTCAGGAAAATCTTGAAATCGTAAAATTCTATATTCTTCGATTATTTGACATTTGAGCAAATATTACAACTGAATTCCAAAATTAATAATTTATTTTAGTGTCCTTTCTATTTCGGTACTGATTGATGTATATTATTTTCACATTTATTTAATGTTTGTAAGAACAATTATTCATCAGTGTCTGGGGCCTCAAATAATAAGTTTAAGCTTGCAAATATATTTATTTAATGTCGACATATCATATTGGAGTCCTAGAATCACCAGTTACCAAACGAAATAACAATTTGAAAGGCCTTCTTGGAGAGTATTTCGTGGCTACACCCAACCTGCTATCAGCTGGCATTACGTATGGCATGTTATGAAAGTATTTCTTAGTCGGTCATGCCCGACTGCTACGTTCTCCTTGCAACTAATTCCTAATATTGAAAATTTTACGACCGCACCAAAAATATCCTTATTGAATACGTTCCATATCTTTGCTAGTTTTTTTCCATCCAATCGCTTAACCCTAGACAAAATCTATTCGCCTGTAGCAGGTGGACATCAACAAAATTTCTCAGGCCCAACAGACTTAATCTGGGCAACTGGCAACGTTTCCCACAGGATGCAAATGTAACAAAACACAAGAAACGAAAAGTAAAATTTTATGTTGAATTTCATGCAAAACAATAACCCAAAAACCGAACACGAAATCAATGGACGGCAGTAGCTGAAAAATACGGAACTGTGAAGAGCAGTACCAAAAACATGTGTGCTTCCCACACACACACACACACACACTCAGCAGGTTCTTTTGACTAGGATATGCGTGTCTCTAGATACACCAGCACTTCCCAGGCAGCTCATCTCGGAGTGGAGTCTGCAGCAGCTGCTGTTTTTCTCGAGTTATCGGCACTTTGAGATTTGTTTTTACTGATGATGGTTGTTTGGCGTTTACTTCCGTGTGAATTTTCCTCGTTTTTCGCATTGGCAACAGATGGCTAAGCGCCAAGTTTTAGCCCCTAATCCTTTGGCAGGCATTTGTTAGAAACGGCAAACGGTTTTTTTTTTGCGAGTCTTTAATTGGCAGCAGTAGAAACGAATTTCATCAGATATCTCCCTTCGGCCTGAGAACGGAAGCGACGCATCCTTCATCCTTTATCAAGTTAGGGACACCCTCGCCTCCGATCTCAGGACTTGCCAAAAACTAAACACCGACTGCGAGGGTGTATCAGGTGTATTGCATAATCCTTGCTGGCTTTGAGTGGGAATCTTTTTTCTTTTTGTTTAGCTGCCTCCGAGTGTGGATCTTGGGCAAACGGAAGTGGTTTCGCCGTGGGAAGTAAGGACTTGTCGAAGGAATCGAAATTAGCTTACATTAGTTCTATGACTTCGCTGAGTCAGCAGATTTATAAAATAGCTAATAAGTTCATGAAATGGCTCTTGAGATCTTGGAGAGAGGGCTCTTATTTTGTCCTGAATTTTGTGTCACCATACATTCAGTTCATCAACTCTGTCAGTCGACTTCTCTATTTTACTCATAATATGATAATATTATTCTTATAAATATATTATTCGGACTGCTTTAAATTCTTCTGATTATTTATATATTTATTTATGAATTTATATATACCACGTTCGAAAAGCATGGAATTATGTTGCTTCATTTAAGCTTATGTGTTGCACGTGCTGCATATTTTAAGAAAATCTTAAATCTTAAATCTTATCTTCTTCTTTTGGGAAACCATTAGCCTATACTGATGTGTGTGTTTGTAAGGCTTATAATATAAATTTTTTTTTGAAATTGATGCTAAAATCGTCAATTATAACATCGAACATCTCAATACATGTAGGTGCCATATCTGACTGCCCTTTGTGTTCACCCAGACAAAAACTGCGACATTTTCTCTGGATTGTACTAGTTGAAAGTTAAGGATGAGTTTCTATAGATGATATATTTTCCCCATGCGTAAGTGTAATTGATTTTACGGCACCTTACTGTTTGAAATGCCAAAAGTCAGTTGCTTTAAGAATCGCTTCAATAGAACCATATGCATTGACCGTATTTCAAGTGCATGTATCTTATCGTGTCATGGATATGACCATTCGCATCCTATGTAAAACACATGTTGCAGACAGTACTTAGTGCTCTTCTCCGACTACTGACTGTACTCCCGAGCCTAATGAGTTTCCCAAACACATTGCGGGCAAACCCAGACAGCTCAAAAAGGACACGTAGCACCGTTGTCCTGGCGAGCCCACAAATATCAAGGCGCAGCCAATTCCATTTGCCTCACGCACTCCGGGTTCAGATCGTAGAAAGCCTGCTGTGTTTAAACATGTAGTTGCCACGCCGACAAAGTGAATACCGCTCACCGAATTTGTTAGTTCAACTCATTTTGGGTTGCAACACCCAACGAAGGTCGGGTGCAGTTTTGAATTCATTCGTTGTGGGCGTTGAAGGTGAACTCCTCCCCCGGACAGCGTTTTCTAGAATGATTAAATTTTGAGGCGCTACAGGTGCAGTCGCTTAAAATAATAGCAAAAAAATAAAAGTATAGTTTCATTGTGTTTACTGTGACCCTGACTCTGACCTGACATGTCTAGACACCGTCGTCATATCAGCCAATTGGCATTTGCTAATGTTGTTTGGCTTGTAGCGTTTAGCCTTTTGGCAATTAACTGAACAAATAAGGCAAATGCCACATTTCTAATTGCTTTGCAAATAAAGTTTGCCTTTGGGTGAAAATTCAGTTGTAAAGATAATAAAACCAAGTTTTTCTTTATAATGGAAGATGGCTCTGGAGATAATATGCCATTAAGTTGACTTCCTTGTACAGTCACTAAATGAGCAGCCAAACAATAAACATTAATTTTAAAGTAAAGGCTAAATTAAATGGAATATCTGAATGCAAGTGGTTGTAACATCTGACGGCCTGCAGAGTACTCAGTGACCTGAATTTGATTATTAATTCAATTTCTTTGTCATCTTATAAAAATCGATAGCAGCCGAAAAATAATGAATAATTAAATCACCACTCACAGTAGCTTCCTGTGCGTTTTGTCATTTTTAATGATTATTAAAAGCGATAATGAAAATCAGATACAGATACATATTGCAATATGTATCAAGCCGATTGAGTGCAAAAGTTAATGGAAAGTGCAGGGCGAAGATGATGGGAGCGAAGTGGCAGCTGCCCGTGAGCAGATTAAGCGTAATGAAAACTTTTTTTTTTGGGGGTTGCTAAAAGGAGATAAGCAAACGGGTTTCCAGGGCTAATCATTTAAAAACGTTGCCCCGAAAATAATTTGGCAAAGCTTCCCAATTCTTGACTCTGGGGCCAAGCAACCTGTTGCACAAAAAAAAAAAAAAAAAAAGAATTAATTTTTTGTTGTTGTGTTGTCCTGGCAAACGTGGACAGCAGAAGGCAAGCTGCATCCGGTGTTTGTGCTGATACCAACAAACTTCCGTTTTTCTGGCACCAGCAACTTTTGCGCATGCGCAGCCACAAGTCACATCCACGTCTACATCTACATCCACATCCACATCCACAGAGAAGAAAAACAACAACATCAACAACAACAACAACAACAACAACAATACAGTACACATCAACTGCTGCCAACAGGTGTATTTACTGTTTTTTCTTTCTTTTATTATTTATCAGGGACAACAACAACACAAAAAGTGCTCCCCAGTTGGGTTTTCATTTCATTTTATACCCTATTCACAAAAAACCAAATTTACAAAGGGTATATTCAAGTTATTGCCCTTCATGACCAGCATACAACAACAACTACATTTACAAACAAATTATGAATAATTTAAA
This sequence comes from Drosophila nr. fundita, assembly GCA_035044245.1. Taxonomy (NCBI): domain Eukaryota; kingdom Metazoa; phylum Arthropoda; class Insecta; order Diptera; family Drosophilidae; genus Drosophila; species Drosophila nr. fundita. The sequence continues at coordinate 16,839 of JAWNMG010000682.1, forward strand.
AAATAAATATTTGAAGAATGAGTTGAAATGGGTACTTAAATGATTATTTCATATGTAAAATATAAAATATGTGACATAAATAATTTAAAATATAAAACTTTCAAAAGGAAAGTAGAGATAATTTTGAATTTTAATACAATTTATATTTTACAATATCTATTTTGAGAAATGAATATTGAAATTAGAATTTATAACGTTATATAAAAAATATTCAACATTTAAAAACAAAATTTAAAGAATAAATTTTAACAAATGTAAAATTAGTTAAAATTAAATATTTCAAGATTTGCAATTGAAAAGTAAATAATTCAATTATAAATTAAGATGTCAAATATAAAGTACAAAAAAAAAAATTATTCCAAAGTAAGGAATGTAAAGAAAAATAGATCATAATTAATTATCAAATATACATTAAAATCATTTCATTAAAGATTTAAATTAAAATATTAATCTTTTAAGTCATTTAGAAGGTAAGAAATTGAAGCACAAATTCATAATTAAAATGCACAGATTTAATTAATATTAAATATTAAAAATAATGAAATTATAATATAACAATTATAAAAGAAACTGGTTTAGGACACAAGATGTAACTTATACACTAAAAATTATAGAAAAATTTAAAAATGTCAAGATTAAATTTGGAAACATTAAGTGTATGACAAAGATTTTAATAATATTCATATCTTAAATATCTAATATCTCGTGGTGTACAAATTTAAGGTTGCCAAAGTTAGCAATAATATATGCATCTATAATTTCAATATGAAATAAATAGTTTTAACATGCTTTCAATTGGGAAGATTGCCAACTTAATTACAGGGTATCCGTCAACTTAGAAGTCTCATTGGTTTTCATTTTGTGGATCTTCTTTTGCTGGTTGTATGCCTGGGCAACTTTTTCATTGCCATAATTACCATGATTAGCAATGAATGCTGGGCCCGGCGGACGTTTCAGCTTTGGCTTGGCTTGAGTTGAGTTGAGTTGAGTTGAGTTGGCTTTAACTTGGCTTGCCATCTTTCTGGTTTGGGAGTCTTCGACTCCAACTCCAACTACCAGCTTCGAGTGGAACTCCATCAGTTGCTGTTTTTGGTTATATTGTCAGCAGCAGGCGGCTAACACGCGACAAATTTAATTTTTATGCTAGTTCTTTCTCTTTTATTGCATTTATCATTGTTGTTGCTGCTGTTTCAGTTGTTCTTGTTGTTGTCGTTGTCGTTGCATATATTAACCGTAAGTTGCCTGCACTTTAATTCGTATTTATGCGGGCTAATTATGTGCCCCTACTGCTCACCTCCCCCCTGTTCTACAGCCCAATGATGTTGTTGTTTGCTCTTTTATTTTCATTACTTTTATGTCAACTTTTGTTATTCTCGCCGTTCTTGCGAGTAATCAATATACCAGACTCTGTCCGTGTAACGGAACTGTACCCGTAGTGCAACCTGTACATGTACCTGTACCTGTAGCTGCCCAGGGTGTGTGCTTATACATTAAAATGGCTCGTCAAAGAATTTCTATTGAATTTAATTAATTCTATATATTTAAGGTAAAAATATAGATATATAGATATAAGATAAATATATATTAATTGTCAATCATCTGATGTTTTTATCTGTTGTTTATTTTCACAATTTGTTCCCCATTTCTAATTTGAATTGAATTGTGGACAGTGTTTTGTACACATTAAATGAAAAAATAAGATAAAATAAAATAATTTCTATCAATTTTGGCACCAAAAATAACATCTTATGTGAATACCGAACGCTTCTCTTGATTATTTCTTCTTTTTTAATGTTAAACATAAAATTAAATCTAATTTTTAATTTGTTTTATTTCTTGAGTAATTTTCTGTGTAGATTGGAATTTGAGGAACTATGGTCTAAAATTGAGTTTAATCAAGTTAATTAATGTGTCTACATATCTTAGAAAAACGCATGCTTGCATTATGCAAGTCGTCATCGTGTAAACATAGTGTTTTATGTTTGAATTCTTCGAAAAGCTGCCGTTACATAAAAAGTCTCCCCAATTGAGGTTCTCCAAATAATATTTATACAGCTTAAACAAAGAGAAGGTAATTTTTTTGGCGCGTGCTAAGCTTTCTGCAAATTTGCAGACAAATATTAATTCCAAGAAATAATGGGGTTAAGTTCAGTGTGAAGTCAGTCAGGTACCAAGAAGTGCATATCGACGCCTTCAAGACCCCTCTTCAATACCTGAATCCCCGGCCAAACTCAGCGGGACTAACTACAAAACGATAAACTGATAAACCATCGAGCGAGGCAGATAAGATAGTTGCCAAGCCGAAATCTAAGCAAATAAGTGCCAAGCCAAAGATATCGAATTGTTGAAAGGTAAAAAGTGAACATTAAAAAATCGAAGAAATGTGCTCTTATCGGCAGCTGTTCCAAAGATAAACGAGACTCGGCACGCGCGATTCTCAAACTGGAATTCCTCATATCATAAAAGTACACCTATATACATATATAAATATATATATATATGCATATATAGCATAAGTACTGTTTATCGACGCGTTCCGAAAATGAGAACGGTTTGCTCAAAAGTGCAATAAAAGTGTTGCGTATCCTTCCGATGTTGCATCTGTCCGGGTCCAGGGGCAGAGGCGGAAAAGAGCGTTCAGCATTTGAGTTTTATGACATGCTTTTATGACTGCGATTATCCTTTTGGCTACATTGTTGTGCCTCATTAAGTGGGCTGCGAGTTTTATTAGTTGGCTGCGCGGTTGCTTGAAATGATAATTAAATTTAAATATGTTTATGAACATTTAATAGGCCTGCTGGCGGCAATTGTAACTCATACTAATCATAAACATCAGGCTACAAATCTTCCTTTAATATACCACAAGGCAATAGACAAGCTGTACATGCAAGTATCTTAGATCGTCTCAACAATGGCCAAAAGTCAGACAAATGCTGCCTCATTGTCCTGGACGGTTCCACCCTTAAGCGTAGCGAATCCAGCAGATGAGATCCTGCCCTGCCCCTCTATCACATTTGACCAGAATGCGTCAATAATGCTGTCGTCATTGTGAATAGAGTAGCAAAGCTGAGCAGCTCATGCTCCTCTGTTCCTCTATTCCTGCTCTATTGACAACGTTATTCATTTCACATTTGGCCCTTTGTGTGGCTGAAAATGAAGCTGTAACTGTCTGTCAAATTCTCGACTGCGTTTTGCCTTCTGGTTAATGATTTTTGTGGTCGATCAGCGATAAGGCCAGAAAAGTGGAGCACACATTGAGCCCGAGTCGCGGTAGCTGGCTGTAAGTAGTCCATCATAATTATAAGGATAATCGCTTGATTGGTTATCCATCATGTAATGATTCAATTGGGTTCCTCAGATAAAACTGCCCTTTTCTACTGCTTGAGTGGTTCCTCAGAGTGTCTCTTTTTTGTTAGTTTGCATCTTGCGGAAACATGATATGGATAGCCAATTTCTGTAGATAATATCCGCCCGGGGCATAATGTGCGATTAGCTGCATGATATGCAGACCATATTTGAAATGCGTTTAGGTCAAGTATAAGAGTTTAAGGTACAATACTCGATCGAAATTTTCTAATGGTATATGATATTCCTGAGATATCCTGTTACAATATTATTTGGATATCTCGAGCTTTATCTTACTTTACAACATTTTATAAGTATTACATATACGAGGCCTCTTCCAGACACGCTTAAGATATGCTTTTCTAAGAAACTGTATTTTTTTCTGGCTAAGGACACAGGTTTCGATTCTGATTAGTTAGTTTAGTTATTTGACTTCTTGGTCTACAGTAGTCAGTCAATAGACCTCCCATTTATTCTATACTGATACTTCATTTCATGTAATACAATCTTAAGTCATTCTTATGTAACTTCTAAAGTATTTTATATATTCTGTAATTATATCAAATTGGGCACAAACCATTTACTTTAAGTATACTTTTAACATAGCTTGGGTGGTCGTCGAGTGCAATATAGTATGTATATAAATAACTGATCTTCATTGTCAGCATGTCAAGAGTTTGAAATGTGTCTGTGGGCTGCATAGAAGTAAAATGATTAAAGTTCAATTGTGTGTGGTCAGTCGGGGGTCGTGCAGCAGCTCATCACTGGACTTAGGCCCGCCTAAATGATGAGCTAACTCGTTAATACCTGTCATTAATAGCTCGACTGGCGGCGGCTTCTTCAAAGATGGGGTGTCAAATAAAAATTAAGTCTGACCCAGCTCCGAATGTAACCAAGCTCAAATCGTAAATGCAGTAAGTAGCTATTAAATGGCTAAAAGACTATGCTGAATTTATCATTTATGTACGTGACAAAAGTGCTTGAGCTGCTCATTATGATAAACGAGAGGAGAACGCTTTGGCGGTTGGGCCAGCAGTTAGTGCTGGGGTTCTGGGTGAATGCCCAAACCCTATCCATATAATGCTGTAGTTAACAGCATTTTAATCACATGGCCACATGGAGCACAATTTCTGCTCAACGATCAGCAAAATTGTTATAAATTTGTTCCGTTTTCGCTGGCGCACCACCTGAGCCAAATTAGTTGGCCAACTCAATATATATGTATACACTTATACTTTTGGCCAAGTGAAGTAATTTCGCACTGGCACTGCCAATCTCGCCAGCAGCAGCTAAACAACAACAGCTGGGGGCACTTAACTCGCAAAAGGAAATAGTTGAGAGCTGATCTCTCTCACACTCGCACTCTCTCTCTCTCTCTCTCTCTCTCTCTCTTTCTCTCTCTCTGCCTCTCTCCCGCTGTCCCTCTCTTTCTTGCGCTCCCTCGCAATATCCAAACCCTTTTTTTTGCCTTGTCGCTTTTTGTTATAATTCGTGTTTAACTAATTTTAGCCTATTATCGCCATCATTATTATCATTAAATGTGAAATTGTTTCCCCGGCGCGCATGCGCATTGGCAATTTTACAGCATACACACACACACACACACACACACACACACACAGACAGACACTCACACACACAGAGACAGACACCAGCAGGTTGCTCCAACTACAAAATACAAATTCAGCTCGAACTCCAACTCATCGTCATCGTCATCGTCAAGTTGCTGTCAGACACCAACTGTTGTCTCTGTGTCCAGATCCCAGTTTCAGTGCCTGTCCCTGTTCCAGTCCCAGTCCCAGTCCCAGTCCCAGTCATCTGACCGATGGGGTTGGCTGGCGGGGTCAGGCCAACAACATTATGCGCCTGCTATGAGCTTTTCAGCAATATGTTCTATTTTTCGCATCGTTTAGGCCAATTACCAGTGGTAATTTAAAGGTAAGCCAAGAGGGAGAAACCAAGATGTTGACTCTTAAATCGACCTGTTCGCTAAATTGGGTATTATTTATGGATTTGCAAATTGCCCTAGTGCTAAGAAAGAGTTACTCAAATTTTGTGCTGACATAATCGGCTCTTAACCATAAGTTGGTCTTAGAAATGTTATTAGATATTGTTTAGACCAACAATATCAACAAGGTCACCCAATCGTCTACGAATCTAAGCATGGACAAAGATCTAACGAAATTAGTACGGAACTTTGTTTTTACGTGGCCCATTTTGAAATTTTTGAAGAAAAGATTTTATTTGAATATCTTTAATCTCTCCCGATTTCTTCCAGAAATACATCATTGTGTTTAAGAGAAATGAGTCTTAGTTAATAAAAATATATATGTATATGTATGATGTTAGTTGGATATTAGCGACTTTTTGATTGCCTTGTCTGTAAGCCGGTTTTATTCGGTACATAAAATATACATTCGTATAACTTTGTAGATTTGAATTTATCTTCTATTTATATAATTTATTACTCAATTCTACTGAATAACATTCCAATTCAGTATTGGTTTGACATTCTTAACTAATTCATACTAACTATTTCTACAATCCATGCAAGAAATATTGAACTTGTTTTGCACTTATGTACCCCGAAAAATTTAAAATATTTTTCATATTGTTTTAATTTAAAATTAATTAATAAATTTTATTTTTAATTTAATTTATTTCTTCCTTTTGTATTTGTCTGTGATACTCCTGTGTGAGGAAGAACTCAATTCAATTCAAATCTTGTCAAACAATTGAAAGAAATTATTGAAACTAATACGAAAACAATTTATGTGGCAGCCGTGGCAAAAGATGGCGAAAGATGTGATGAGCCGAAAAAAAGGCAGTCAAGCAAAAACCGCACGAATGACAATTGTAAACGGCACCGCAGGATCGTCAGGTAGACGGGGAAGGGGACGGACACCAGGCAGGACACAACTCTTGTGTGGGTTGTGCCAAGCAACACCTACAACATGGCTACAGTGATTCGCTTGCCCCGTGTCCCTCTGTTTGTCTGTGTCTGCCTGTCTCTGTCTGCATGTCCCTTTTTTTGTCGAGCTAATGATAACCGATACGACGACCCATGCGGCGTTGCATAAGGCACTGCCCAAGCGGTTTCTGGCCGGAGAACGGACCACTTAAAGTGCATAACGTCAACGCATCGGCATCTGATGCCACTGATGCTTGACCAGCGACTGCCAAGGATTGAGTTCCATACATTTCTATAGAAAATCATCGTCGTGGCCATATGCCAGTTGCCATTGGACAGTTGTTTGATTTGTCCGTCTGTCGCTTAAAGATATCCTGGCTACCGACTGACTCCTTACGCTCGACTAATCATTGTTAGTTTTTCCTGTACATTTTCTCGCATTGTCTTCACTTTGTATTGTCGTCTGCTGACAGCTTCTGGCAAATGTTGCTCGTTTTGCGTAAATGATTTATTTTTCGGTTTCTCTGTTTTTACAAAGGATTTGTGCGTAATTTCACTATTTGCACAGTTGCTTGCTATTCGCAATTTTTAGCCAAGAGACAAATGCAGAAAATATTTAAACAAACAATCGAATGCATGCAAGGCAAGGATTTCAGTTTACAAATTTAATAGAAAATCAATCAGCTTAATTGTTGACTTTACTGTAATTAAGTCGATTTTACACATATTTGAAAATCAAAAAACAATTATAAAAATTATTCGCCTTTCAAAAATATTATAAGGCAGCTATGATCAATCAAAAAGGTTTTCTAATTTTTAAACCTTTTTTTTGGTCTATTTATAAAATATTTTCAAAAATAAGAAAAAGTTTATTTTTTAGAACTTTTTGAACTTTAACATTTATTTTCTATTCAGCTTAGACAGAAGCTATAGGAGTATGTGGATTTGAAGGGTAAAAATTTGTGTAAAAAGCCACATCTGAAACATTTGAAACTAATATATTAAAAACTATATTTAAGGATGGTGAATTCTTAAAAACAAATTTGTAAGTAATTTTCGCAAATACTACCAAGGAATATTATGATACCAGCATAATCTGAAAATTGTATTACAATCGAGTTTTAGCTAAATTTGAGTATATATACTTGTTAGGACAGTGTACCTTAGATCTTCATTTGGCACCCTCCGTAATGTACTTTAGGTTCGGCTCATTTAATTGGTCAGATTCTTAAGTTGCAGCTTGAAAGTTCTCTCTATGGACTCAAAACTTTGTTAGCCAAATTGGCTTCAAACAAAAGAACGGCTGCAAGTTGTATTTTTTGTTTTTAATTTGGATGGCAACATGTCCAAGTCTCTGCTGCTTATCTACACAAACTCATCAGGAAAGAGGAACCTGCAGGACTAAATGCAAACCCTTCTAACTGCAGTCAGGCAGCAGGAGCAGACGTACCAGCAGAAGGAATTCAATTTGACTGCCAGCATCAGCTGAAAATCAAAGGTGTTGTTTACAAGCGGCAGCCAGCGGCATCCATCGGAAAGTTGACCCTTCTGCGAATGGATAAAAAAGAGAAGCAAGAGCATCTGCCATTGCATGCGTAATGACCAACTGCCAAAAATAGTGAGGGCAAGAAGCCGAAAAAAGGACCGGCTAATGAACGACATTGTTGAAAATCTACGTGGCTAAAAACGCAGAAAGACAACAGACTTAAATGAAAATAAAAAAAGAAGAAAAAAAAAAAACCATCGGTTACAGATGCCATCAAATTATAGCAGCAGACGCCAAGCAAAGAGTTGAAATTGAAACAGTTGCCGAAGGGTTCGGGATCGGGTTTGTGTTTGGGTTTTGGGTTTTAAGTTTTCAGCTCAAGTCAAAGCCAGTCAAACGGCGGCGGCGCATGGCGTAATTATCGTAGCCGGGTTAAGGATTTACCACCTGGACGCAGACTGACCAACAGCAACAGCAGCAGCAGCAGACGGCTAGAGACGGCAGCCTGTATGCGTTATTGGTCCAAAGGGTTGCCGGGTCCGCAATGTGTTACCAAAATTTAATTTGACGCTCATAATTGGGCCGTTCCCATTTTCGATGTGGGATGTGGCGGCTGCAACTGACGCTGAGTTACAGTTCTCAATAGCCAGCCGCATGTACACTCAAAAAAAAACAATTCATAATTTTAGCGAATATATTCTTAACACGTAGAAAAGCAACGCTTTTGTGAACCAGCCTCTTGAGGCGGAAATCAGAAATTGCTTTATAAAATTAATTATTAATATTAATTAATTTTGCATTCCTTGAAATCCTGAAATAATATATCAACTTTTTTAAATAAAATTTCCTGAAACTAAAAATTTATATTTAAAGTGAGTTGAGCCGGTACTCCGAAATTGTGACGATTTTCGATATATCAAAGCGAATTGTGTTTTCGAGTGTACATTCAGATGAATGTCCTTCGAGTGGCTGAGCATGAGAATCAGTTACAGGGTGCTCTTAAGATGGCTAGTGTTGACGATCCTTGCAATCGCTTGCACAGCACGTGCGCAGTTGCATCTTGCAGCGTTTTTGCTAAACTGTACCGGTTCGTCTTGCTCCGCTTCAGCGTCTTCGTCCTTGCGTCTGGATTCTGACTGCTGGCCGCGCTGTAAACAACAAACACCAGGTGCTGCATGCAGCAGGCGTCCTGCAGCCGCTTGGCCGGCGTTCCTTATTCTTGGCGAGTCAGGCCAGGTCCATTGTCCACTCGAGTACTTGGCCCTTTGTCTTGACTGTCGTCGGTTTTGTATCCTGCCGCGTGCTGCAATTGTTTCGCATTTCGTGCGTGTCCTTGCATTTGCCCGCTAGTCTGTCGCCCATTGTTTTGATTCATTTTGTCAAATTTATATAAAATTTATTACAACGCACGCATCTAAGTTTTGGTCTATGCTTGCCTAGACCTCTTGGCGGCCAATCGCTTCCTACAAATGTGTATTTAATAGTGTCAAAATAGGACGTTGAAAATATGCTAGGGAGAACCAGGACGAAGACACGGACTCGCTTTCATATTGCAAGCGATCAAAGGATCAAAGACATACTACAATATGAAATTCCATAGCATTCTTCAGTGATCATTGACAATGAAGTTGTGGCAGAAGAAGATTCTTGCTTAACAAAACCTTTTGAACTGAGGTTACATAACTAACTACTAAAACCAAACGAATACAATCATAATAATAAGTTTGGAAACTGTACCTTCGGTATAAAATATCAACATTTTAAAATTGAATTTAATAGTTCACTGATTAGTTCTGTACTAAAAGGAAACTATTTTTTTTAAACATTCTTTTTAAATTAATATTGTTACTATTGAAGAACTTCGATATTTTCATCCTTTCACTTTTAACAAAACCCATTTTATTTTCAAAATTTCTTAAGTTATTTTCGGACGACACTTTCGATTTATATTTGGCCATACATACAAATTATTTATTATAATTGAAAATATAAATATATTATTTTTAAGACCATTTTGTTTTTTCATCACTTATATATAAATTATTTGAAGAAACTACGCAAAATTCTCAATTAATCTGCGAATTCTGTGCCTTTATTTAATATTTTTCCGGTTTCTAATATCAGTTTTCATCTGGTACTCTTCAGCTGCTGGATTAGTTGTGAGATCCGCAATTTAAGATTAGAGTGATTAACCATACACAAATTTTCAAAAATCTATAGCTTACGTTTTCCTTAGAAGTAGAACGATAAAATCGTTTCAATACAAATTCAGAGAACCAAAATCTCCATCAAAACACCCACGACGTTGACTTAAGAGCAAAACTTCTCTTAATCTGGCTCAAATATCGGTAGAAACAGATACGAGTGCAGGTCAGTTGGGTTAACAAAGCACGTGGCATTGCCGTGCGTACGAAGTAATAAATTAGATGGCATTGTTTGACCAGGCAGCCGGAAACAGAAACACACCTCGACTGAGAAATCCCCACAGTGCGTGCGCATATGCAAATATTCCCTAATGCGAGGCAGCTGCAAATTCGGAAACAAAAGCCGCAGAGCAAGCAACAGGCAGCAGGCTGCGGGCAATGGGCGGCAGGCCACAGGATCAAACAGGGTCAGTCGAGGCCAGTGCAAACTAGCAAAATAAACAGAAAACCGAGGCAGAACGCACTCAACCTGCTCGTCAAGGATGAGTTTTCTAGGACAACATATCTTGCACCTTGGCTAAAGTTCTCAGTTCGTCTCACAGCTCTTAGGCTATTTGGATTATGGCAAAGTGGCCAGAACAGATGTGTTTGGGCTCGGAACAATGCCAGAGCCATTGCATAACAATCGGTTAAAGAATCTTTGAAAATCACGCATGAGTGTGAATTGCTGCTAGACGATTTATAGCACTTTTATAGAAGCCAATAGCTATACAATAAAGAGAGAGAGAGAGATCTCAATAGATTCCAAGAAGCTGAGCCATATGCTAAGGCTAAAGGACTCAACCGGGGCACGTACAACTCATTAAATTCAAAGAACACATTGATGACAATGGTTACCCATGCAGATGCACATAACATCAACTGATGTCTACCAATTTGATTGAACAAACATATCGCGACCTCTTTTGACATATCCATATCGAAATCTAACACAAAACGCGAATACGTGAAATATCAACAATAACAGCAAACGACTTTCAACATTTGGCACCGCAAGCGCTCCTAATCAAAGGCCTGATCTTAAACCAAAAAAGGATTTCGCGCACAAAGGACCCAGTCGACAATGGCCCAATGACATTTTTGGATCATGTTTGCGCAAATACTCAAATATACAGGCACAAGCTTCAATCCATCAGCAATTGTTGCCACTATTGTCACAATTGGCAAAAGGTGTGCCAAAGGGTTACAAAGCAGTGAACACTCGAATGTGACGACATTGCATGCTACAAGAATGTTGTCAAAATTGTGTAAATTTGTACAGAATTGCATAGAATGTCCGAGGGGTAATTCATGATTGTCTGCATTTGTTTTGTGCAAACATTTTGGGGCTAGATGGCAAAAACAGCTGCCAGGGAATGAACTACTTAATAGCCACACAATATGATTAACATGCATTATTTAAGCGGGTTTAGAAACAGCGTCGAACATCTGTCCTTATATAGAGCACTCTCAATTAATTACAAAATCGAAAAAAAAAATCATTTAACCGAAGCCTATTTTAAGTAAAATATAGTTGAATTCGAGTTTTTTGACTTTTATCATTATACATTATTCTTAAGTATTTGCAGACAATTCTTAATTTAAGAATGAACCGATTGTGGAATACTCTTATTTTAGGTAGTCGATCCATGAATAATCATTAATGTGCCTGTAGAATTTGGTGTCTCTAGTTCTAAAAGTACGTGAGGTATCTGTGAGGCTCTCCCGATTATTCGGGTCGGGATGGACGTAGTTAGGACTTTTCTTTTCTCCAATATTTTTCTAGTAAACCAGCCTTGAGAGGGAAATCGTGTATTTAGAGTTTTGGAGATGGCAGAAGTTTCCGTAGCAATCTTTGAAGCATATCTTCAGCAATCCACAATCAAAATTTTGTGACTCTAACTTAAAAATTTTAAGATTTAAGTGGTCTTATGGATCTTACCGATTTCCAAGCACTACAGTATCGAAAAATGTTGTGCTCATATGGTCGGACAGACAGTATGATGGACATTGCACTAAACTAATATTCTCTGATACCTTCCATATCAGAGTATAAACAAATTCATATCCTTATACTAAAAAAAAGTATGACATCTTTGATATTGGATTGGTTAATATTAAAGTGATATCAAATCTAATCGAATCTTGATAAATAACATATTATGATACGAGCAAAAAATAATTAATTTATTTTACTAATTTATTTCAAACCTGGACACTACTTTCGAAGCACTTAAATTGTTTATATTTCTGAAGATAAAATATCGTAAACCCTAATATACTATTGCAGATGGGTAATATATACTGCAAAACATATTTATTTTTTTATAAAATTGTGAAACATGAAGATGACCAGCATATGCCTCAATTCCTGAGCTGAATAATAAGCAAAGACCTTGCTTGACTGCTTAAAAAACTATTGAATCATCGATGCGAAGTCAGACATGGTGAAAACTAGACAGCGATCAGATTGAAAGACAGGCACCCGCACTATGTGTATGCTCTAAACACGATGCTGGTGAGGATGATCATTCTTGGGTTCCTTGTGAGGCGGAAACAATAGTCAGAAGATTTAGTAGAAAAAGCATTGTGCGCCAGTTACTCGAACCTCAATGTGGAGTACAATGCTCTACAATTTCAGTGCTACGCACTAAAAAACACAACTAAGCATAAAAAGCAGCAGGATCAGAAGTAGGGGCAGGGGACGAAGTCGGTGAGGGAGAGGCAGAAGACAGGACCAAGTGAACTGATCATGCGTGGTGTTATTTTTGCTTGCAGCCTGCTGAGGAAACATCTGCCCGCTCAATTTTTCGTTCGCTTCTTCTTTATTTTTTCCTGTTGTCTTTTCTTGGCATTGTTGCTGTTATTCTTGTTGTTGTTGTTGTTGTTGTTGTACGCATGCACACGCAGGACATTTGGAACAGGATACTTACAAGCAAAAAACAAGTAAAGCGAAGAGCTACGTAAAAAATAAGTATAAGCAGCATGTGAGGACGCTGCACGGCAGGCTGGCTGTACATGTCCCCGTCCGTCTCTGTGTCCCTACAGCGTAGGCTTGACTCCTCCACTCGCTGCCGGCTGCGATGACTACACATGTATAATACACGTACAGTACAGTCAGGCCCGAATTGTGCCTAGGAACAATGTCAAGGTCAAGCGCGTGCCGTCTGCACACTATTTTTTAATAGAGAAAATCTCGAATTTTAAACGCAGGATATGCGTATCCTGCTTTAGTTGAAGACAGGCATGTGCGCTGCGCTGCTAGTGACAGCTGCTGGTGACAAGCTGATCCGAGTCAAAAAAAATTATGAGATATTTTTTTTAATAGAAACGAACAGACAGCAATTTCTTGGACCTATATCCTGCCGAGTGGCGAGACCATCAGCTGCTGATGCTGCTGCTGTTGCTGCTCTCCAATTAGCATATACAACTTCAAAGTTTTTAGGTGCCATTGTCAAATAATGTCATGTAGAGCATCCACATAATGTCGCATTGACAGCTGAAAGCATTTTATAATATTATTTGTGCAAGAATTCCGCTTTAAGCCTTTCTTTTCTTTAAAATGTAGCGTCCTGTGACAATTGACAAAATCTAGCAGGGCCTGCAAATTTACGCAAACATGCTTCACAATAGCGATTATCCTTGCATCCCACTCGTCATGTCAATCCTTCCATTGTTGTTCCAAATTTGTTCTGCTGTTTGCCTAAGCCTTTGACAATTTGGCAATGTTTGGATTTTAAGACTGCTTCAGGACATAAATTGAGTGCGTAATATCCCCATACAAATAGGGCACACTCAATTCAGAATGGTAAAATATTAAAATAGATTTTTTAGTTGTGTAGTTAATTTTAAGTTGTTAATTATAATATACATATGTGGAATTTACAACTACATCAAAATCACTTAAACATAAGATTCGATCGTCGAGTAGATTATTTTTATACTTTTCTTATAATTTTGTTTTGCCATATTTTTCCATATTTTTTTTGTTGAAAGTAAACCATTGTAAAATTATTTGAGCACAGTCATTTTCCAATGAAGGCATTTTTCTAACAGCGAGACATTCACTTTCTAATGGAATTCGTGCTTATAGCCGTAACGATCATAGGGATCGGCTGGTGATCTGGCTGGCGGTCTAACTGGCCGGCTGACCGGTTTCGCCCCTGGACGCAGAGACGTTGCCCTAATCTCTAATCGCGCGTCTTTCTGGCAAATGCAGGGTCCTCGGCTTTACCGGAACGCTGGGGCCAGACTCATTTGAGACGCTTAAGCCGGCGATAAGCATCGGCAGGTTGAAGCCGACAGCCAGCAGGTAGCTGTAGTTGGACACGCTATTGTCCTGCACGATTTGAGTCCTGGCCAGTTGGCAGCCGGTGCTCGTACCTTGAAAATGTTGCAATGTGCATTGTAGAATTTATATCATAATTTCAAAGCATTGTGCCTGTTGTTACTGCTGCTCCTTGTTAACGCTTGTCCTTGCCACACTGCAGCTTTATACACTTGTACGGCTTATCTTGATTTGGGCTGTAGCCCCAGTCGATTCTGTTGCTTGTCCTGCTCATGTTTTTTATGCTTCGCAGGGAGTTGTAGCAAAAAATTAAGTCATTTATATACGCACTCAAAGCGATGGATTTGTAGTACAAGCTGCTGCATGGAAGGGAAGGGAACTTTGTGTTTAGCTACCTGTATTATTTTTATAATTATTATGATTATCATTTATATTATAAATTCAAAAGTGCATGAATAGATTCCCAGCATTTGTTATTTTCTTCATGTTATAATTATTACGATTGTAATTTATTTTATAAATTAGTTTTCTTTCAAAGAACACCCTTCATATTTTTTTTAACATTTATTTTTTATATATTTAAATTTGTTGTAAAGAAGTGGACATTCAATTGTAGTCTGAATTTTTGAAGAACATTTCAAACAGATCATCAGCCTCACCTCTCACCCCCGGCACAAACGCAAAGAGCAACAACTTCCGGTAATGCAAATATGCCGAAACAGGAAACCTGTTCAACCTCTGAACCCTTGTCGGGAACATAGGCTGTAACTAATATTTTTGATATTTCTCATTAACCACCCGCCTTGTTGTAATTTGCTGAGATCTGTGATCCTTGGCGATTAGTTACAAAAGACATAAAAACTTCCGGCCTGCAAAAAATACGCGCAGAGGAAGCAACCCGAAAAGGTGCGTAGCTGTTGCTTTGGAAACTTGTGTGATCTTGTGTCTGTGTACCTGTCTCCACGACAGATGCGCAAAATCTCTGGAAGAGCCTCGAAAACAACAACAAGGATGCGGAAACAGCAGTTTCGGCTGAAGAATCAAAACAAAACCGGCAATGAGAATGAGAGAAACAAAGCGGAAATAATAGCCGTCCCGGTCCCTGTCTAATTTTCGGTACCAGATCTCTGATCCGCGATCTCCGAACCCAATTCCAGTTTACATACTATGCAACAGTTGTCCCTGAAGACGAGCAGACTACTACTAAAAATCACAACTGTTCGCAGCTCGTTTTGAATTTATTTCCATTCTGACTACTTTGGCCCCTATGCAACATGCAACATGTTGTTCTCAATGCGTTTTCAACATTTTTTTGAACGTTTTCAGCCATGTGTGATGATCATTAAAAATGCAAGCAGCCGTGGATACTGCGGTTTGATAATGTCAAACATGTGTCTATCCTGTGCCTGTGCATCCGTAACTGGAGAGGCTGCTGACGCTTCTGTTGGGAATACACTGAATATGCTAATCACAGCGTTCAGTTGAGATTCTAGTGAATCACAATCAGTTAACTGTTTGTATGTAAATAACGGTTCACTTGTGACCTGCATAATATTTATAGGCTTACAGCGGGCATAAGAGATGATAATTCGTGTTGATAATAATTTTAGAAAGTAGTTCAAAAATATTGTTATTTACTGATAAGATCTTTCAAATTAAAGGGGCTTACAAATGGGAGAGTGTGAGATAAATATTATTTAATTACTTAATAATTAAGGAATACATATTATTATAACATCAAAGGTGTTTCAAGTGCGGTCTCAAAACTCACTTTTATTTCATTAAAATTTATTAATAGTCTTTGAAGGGCTTAATCATATTTTATTAATAATAGAAGTTGGAAAAACATTGCGTCTCATATTGAGGATGTCACTAATTTGACTTTGATTTGGTGTGGCAGTAAACAATTATTTTATAAATATATTAAATTATACTTTGTTCGTTATCGGATGTTATTTTTTTTATCTAAATGATTTATTACTACATTTATGTTTATTTACTTTATTTATTATTAAGTGATTCAAGGATTCGTTTTTTGTTGACAAATAAATAGTGTACGTTTTTTATATGTGACACTCTCATTATATACCAAATCTAAATTGTGAAACAAAAAAAATAAAAAAGTTGTAACAAGTCTACAAATTTTTCACTCAAGTATTTCACAATTTGATTTAATTCAAAGTCAACTCACAACTGTATCATTTTGGATTGATGAATACCCAAAATGGAGCAGTTCAATGTCTGTAGATATTAAAATGCTATATGCGAATCGATTGCGCTAAAAATGCAGACTGAATGCGGAATGATCCAAATTAAGAGGGGGACAAATGTATATATAACAGACAGGTTGTAAATAAAATGATTAAATTATGGTGCCATATTTTCTGGTAAATTATAAAACAAAGGAGTTGGCACAGACAACGATGTGCAATTGGGTATAGGCGATGTGGGAGCTGCGAACTGGGAACTGGGAATGTCTCGACGGGATTTGACGGGCGTGATGATTGCATTTTAATGGAGAAATTAAAAATCAATGCCTTTTGAGTTGCACGTACTTGGTACTTAAATTAACCGAACGAAATTGTGTACTCTAAAGAACCCACAAAAAAGAAGCATTCAACTGTCGATCGAACACTGATCGTGAGAATGGAAATGGCGACAATGTCGACGGGCGGCTGCCTGAACTCCATAAATCTTCATAAGCATGTCACGTTTCGAGTGCAACAGCTACTCGTAAATATCTGAATCTGAAGCCGTAGTTGAAGCCGCAAGCTATGCCGCTGACGATGACGAAGCTCCCAAAAAAAAAAGTTGCTGCTCCCTGCGGATTAACAATTATTTTGACAAAAAATAGCCGCACGCAACAGCTGGAGACGGAGACGCAGACGAAGACGTAGACGAAGTCGGTAGTCGGTAGTCCGCCCAATGTCTCCTGCTATCGGTTCCGTCCAAGAGATATCGTGAGTGTGCCACGGCGGTGACACATACGTGCCGCTCTTTTCGGCAATTTTGATATCTTCTGGACTACCATTGTCCACCACAGCAATTGGGCATCATTTGTAGGCGCGACACGTGCCGGCAAGAAGCGGCGGAGTCGCATTGCTTTTAGTAGTCTCCTCAAATTGCCTTTGCATTTGGTAAACGGTCAATGAAATTTGTTCGTAAAACTTGTTGCTTATCTTAAATTCGTTTTTTGGCAATTTGCATTTCGGAAATGTTACTGGAGTTCAACAACTTGGCTGGGATGTTGCGTTAAATGAATCAATACGTTTTTTACGCCGGAATGATTTCGAACGCAGGCAGCGACTCTGAAAGAAAAAACATACAATACAAAGAAGTTTCTGGCCTCTTAACTTTAACAATATTAATTATATACTATATACATTCTAGAGACTACAATTCAGATCATTGTTTTCACAATATGAAATAAACTGGGTCATTTATATATGTGTTCATCTATAACCAAATTGGGATTAGTCTGTATATGAGAGCACTGTCTATTGGGTGCTCTGCTATCTCCTCGTCGAGTTGGAATAGGACGGATCCAATACTGACCTGCTGGTGAGTGCTTTTTTAACTTAGTGAATGCTTCCAGAGCGTCTTCGGCCACTTAAGACAATCAGTAAACATATATGTTATTTTTAATACCAAATGAAAACCATTAATTTAATTTAAAAACAGTCGAAAATAAAAAAAAAAAAAAGTTTTAAACAAATACCAAATTTTAAATTATGTCAAATTAACAAGGTGGTAATTAATCAAAATAAAACAAAATAAAATAAAGCATTTAATAATTCTGGGAGTACAAAAAATTAATTAAAAAGATGAAGAAGAAAATCCAATATTAGACCAACAATTAATCTCGAAATATTTCATCATTGTAGCTTACTGTTCAATTAACCAGCATGACAAGTTCCAGCAACTGATTAATTGAAACATAAAATACATATTGTGTAAGGTCTTAAAAAGTTATGTTTGTATAAAAAAATAAATATATGGGACAAGTTGAATAGGAATGCTCTGAAATTGATTTAAAATCAATTACTTGAGTCGAGAGCCAATTAAAAATGTCAACATTATTCGATACCTTATCCAAATGTGTGCTTAACTTTTTTGTGGAGCCAACTTTTCCCAGGCCTTACGGCGAAATGGAAAACTTGTCTGTGACACTGACACTGACAGCCACCTCAGTGTGGCCAACGATGGCCAGCACGAAGTGGCCAACAAAGTAGTCCACGCAGGCAATTGGAAAAACAAACACATGCCGACAGAGGCAATAGGCCGCTAGATTGACATCTTCATCATAAATAAAAGTGAAAAACTTGTTGGATACTCGAGAAAAGCGGGACAAACGTAGACGAATCCAAGTCAAAGCAAACCAAACGTAACGAAAAATGCTGCCACAGTTTTCTACGATTTGTATCTGTATCTCAAGCTATCTATATGTATATCAGCATTGCTGTGTGGCAATGTGGCAAGTGAATGTCAATCGAAATGGCAAACAAATAAACTAACTAACTGCCAGGCAAATAATCATAATAATAACAATGCCATTATCCACTATTTGTTGGCCAGTTACCTGCGGGCTAATGAAGACATGTTACCATGTGCCACAACACACCAAATGGGGTAGGAAGGCCCCATTTGGACGTTGTCATAATTACACTTAAATATCGCATACGAGCGCTAATGGAGCGACCAAACACTGGGAGTGAGATGGATGGAGGCGGTGACGATGGCGGGATTTCAGATGCTGTGGCAGTTGCAGTTGCAATTGAATTTGCTCCCGTAACGTCAAAGTGACGCATGCTAAATTTATCGGTCCGTGTTGGAAACGCCCTCTCGTCGCTAGGTGTAAACAAATTCATTTCACTTAATAATTTTTTCAACGACCTGTAACTGGTTTGCCCAACACGTAGCAATGGCCCCCAACTCCAACTCCAACTCCAACTCCGACTCCGACTCTGAGTTGGTTACGTCGACTATCACAGCTACATGACTCTTTAATCTTCTTGCAGAGGCGGCAACATTATTTGCATGCTGATTAGCCTTCAACGCAGACAGGTTGCTGCACATTTTGCACCTCACCTTTCATCTCCCAAACATAGCTCCATTTCTTTTTGTCTCTCTCTCTCTCTCTCTCTCTCTCTCTCTCTTTATCTCAGTCCAACTCCAGTTTATCTATTAGCAGCCGCCTTGCACTTGTTCGTCTCGACGCTGGTCCAATTTTCAACACTATTGACGTGTTGTTAATTGATTTAGAGTGCAGTTTGCGTCCACGTTTGACCATTGAGTCTCAGTGCCTCCGTCTGGTGCGGACGTGGACGTGAACGTTTCTGACATCGTCTATGATTATATAGCGCCACTCGCTTGTTATGGCCAACTTTGGTTGCCACTGTAATGACTGCTGTTGGTAATTGTTGCCTCCTCATTGCCAGCTTGCTTGTCGTTGTACGTGCCACCAGTGGGAAAAATATTTGGCTAACTGCTTAATCGTGCTGAAATGACAACTTTATTAGCTTTCGAACAGATCTGGGCGCACTACTATACATATACTTTGTGTGTGTGTATCTATAATGCGTGGGTGTCTATTTGGCAAATGATTTTTGTGACAACTGTACTCAACAAGCCTGGAAATTTCTACGGTTCACAGCTGTTCTGCGCAAAACAAAGATCATTCGAAATGCATATGGACCAAATGTTGTTTACCAAGTTTTTTCCGCTCAAAACAGGGTCAGTGGAACACCTTGCGAGGGCATCAAATTTTCAGTGCTCTGAATCAAAACACCAGAATCAGAGACATGTGCAGAGCGAGCAACAGATTGCCGAACAGAGAGGGTCCTCAGAGGGTATATACATGTATATATGTATTTATGTGTGCGGCGAAGCCAAAGGGAGTGCAACAAATGAAACGAATGCCTGAAACATTTGGCAGTTGGTGGTGGTCACAGCAGGTACTTTTCAAGGATAATGCAGATGCAGTGACAGTCACAAGAGAGAGAGCAGTTTGCATCCTGTGCGCAACAGGCTGCAGCCGCTAGTCCAAATGGACTTTTTTTTACCATGCCAAACAGATTTACTTTTGTTCCCTCTCTCTCTCTTTTGTGTTGTTGTTGGTGTGCAGCAGCTGCTTCGATGTTTATGAGTAAAATGGCAGCAATCACAGCAGACGCTACTTTGTTAGAAACAATGCCACAGGCGAAACTATTGCTTCACTTGGAAATTTTAAATTTCCAGGCACAACTAAGCGAAACTCTTGACGCTGGGTGTGTTTGCCCAGACAACCTTATAAGTATGCCTGACCGCCACCGTCCTAATGCACGCCAGTATTCTTCATTTAATGGCCATTTGCTGTTTATTTACTTTTGCCAATAATATATTTATTATGCGCGAGCGTTGCCAGCTAGTCGTTTTAAAAGCGTTCAGATACATTCTCAATTCCACTGAATTAACGGCCATCTACATTCTTGATGTCCAAGTCGTGTTGCGATTGACTGCTCGTCCACTATCTGCGACAGACTTGACTCACAGACTTCAGTCAAGCAGTTTACAACTTGGGAGTAAATACAATGAATTAAAAATAAATCGCACACTATATTAAGTAATTTCAAGAGAACAAAAACGTAACTAAAATCCATTCAATAGTTATCATACTTATAGTGTGTAATGGATTGGATTTAAAATAATGTTATGTGTATTCACGTGTTCTGTTTTTTTGTAATTTTTACAAACTAAAATGTAAAATATTGATAAATCGTAAAATTGGTTTTAAACGTGCACAGACTCAATAATAATTCTATATCCGATCGAAATGATTATGCTAGCAAATTAGCCCTGCAATCCATGCAAAGAAAACCGCCCTTTCCGTTCCAATTTCCAATTGTCAGATGTTTGGCATATTTCGTGATATGGTAAGGCTGCTCAGAGTGAGTTGAATATATACAAAGTATGATTTTGAAAAAAGCTAGTATTAATTGTTGCCAATAGGGTGGTACAAAAGGACCTACATACGTCCCTAAATGCTATATAAACTATATAAAGTGTATCAATGTAGTAAAGTGTATTATGTAAGCTAAAAAACAACTACAGTTTGACTGCTTGGAATTGATCGAGTCGAATATTTGCGGCATTTCGCCACAGCTGTTGCCACACACGAGCTCCGAGCCCTAAAAAAAAAACGAAAAATACAAATCTGAACAAGAAAGCGAAACATAAAGTGAACCTGATGCCATTGCGACAGTTGTAGCAGTTGATGGACTGCGCCGGCTGCCTGGATTTTTTTTATTTTTTTTATTTTGGAATACGACATTTAATGCGATGGCGCGAAGCCAATCAAAAACCGGCGCAAGGGCACCACCTTGGATACCGCAAGGCGACGAATTGGAGCCCAAATTTGGTGGATGCTCTTTAGTAAATAAATGATACGCGTGTGGTTTTTAATTACATGCAGTCTGGCTGGCAGGCGGGCCATTGTACTTTTGTCTTAGGTGTTTTTTATTAACTAGTTTGGCTTTAACATATGGCACGCGTTGTGCTTCGCCATGCTTGGGGCATTGCTTGCTGACTCTGCGTCAGCTGCCGGGCGTCTGTGCAACTTAAAGTTTGGACAGCGTTGTTAACATTACGCAAACATGCCACAATGCATATCGACAGCATCTTTTTCTTAAACTGCAACATGACTTTTGTGTTTGACTGTCACAGGCCGAAAAATCGAATTGAACAAAATCACTGAATGCCAGCAGGGGAAAGACACCCCAACTGCGACTACTGTGTCCTCTTTGTCCTTTGCTTGATATATTTTGTACAATTTATTTAACGATTTTGCTGCTCCTTTGTGCGCCCGTCTGTTGATTTTCCATGGCTGTTGGATTGATGGATTGCTGTGCGACTTTTGACACCACATACAATTGCATTTCCCTCTAGACATTGACTAGGAAGCATCGAAATCTTAGCTGCCTGTCCTTAACAAGCATGAATAATCTGACTTTCAACTGACCCAGATCCTTTTGGCATCGCCTTCTGCCGTTTTCCTGTCTTGAATATACATATATATTTGCTTAGACAAATTTAAATTGACATTTATTCTTCGACATTTACAGTGATTTTTATTGACGGTTTTCTTCAAATTCCCTCCAGCTAACGATTAAGGTATGTCTGCTAAAACTCGTTTAATTTGCCAATAATTGTTTGCCAAATAATATAGTTACATATAATGCATAAATTGATTAAAATTATCTATCCTCTTTGAGAAGAATGACTGTATCGACTACGGCAAGATACGGATTTTAATTGAAAGTGCATTCATATTTTCCATTGGATTATCTCTTCATTTATGTAATAGATACAATCTACACAAGCTTAGTCAAAATCTTTAGGCATTATATAATATACGTGCTACAAAAATGAACCATGTAAGAGTAGGAGAACACCAGTCAACTCCTCTCAACTGGAGCACTTTTCATTACTTCAATGTCAATTTATATTCAGAAGTCGACTTGAGCAAACAAAAATTAAAAACATTTTTATCAGCTTGACTAGGAATACACTTGATGTACTTCAGAGCGTTGTATATATGTAAGTGCTAACATATCTAAGTCTGCTTTCCTTGTTCTCCGCTTCATTCGCTTATACGGCTACGCACACAAACACATAAGAGAACGGACGCAGCCACTTGAGAAATCCACCTGCAACGATCTGCATCTGCATCTGCGATCCGAGGTCCCTCTTCCCAGTTCGCTTTCCCTGTGCCCGGCTCTGTTCTCTCTTACCTATTCCTGTTTGCTGCCCAAGTTCCAAGTGTTGTGTCTGCTTTTAATGTTCATAAACCTTACGCACACTTATGTTTTAATTTCGCTGGCCCAGTCTCGGTGCCGGTTGGTTTTGTCGCTGCTGTTTCTACTTGAACAAACTGCAGATTACCCGAGTTAAGCCCTTAAGTGTGTTCCATATCAGGTTTATCATTACCGGCCTTGTTGTTGCATATCGTATCGAAGACAAGCATTCGCTTGACTGGCTAACCGAACGAACGGCCGAGCGAACGGATTAAATATATCATTTTGGCCCGTCTAATGAAAGGGTTGTCCGGGCAACTCAGTCAACACCTGAAATTTGCAGTTGCTTTTGCTACACATACAACCTGCTTATAACGGCAACTTTTTTTATATATTTTTTATTTGTGGGTCTACTCGAATGCCTTATGAGGAAAGTTGTTTATGGGGGGTAGGAAATATAGCAGGCGTAATGATTGATATTGAGGAAGTTGTCTTGTGGTTGAATCACATTATAATAGTGGATCTACACTGCCAGGAATTGAAATGCTTAAAAAGTAATACATATATAATAAAATACTGATAAAATAATTTTTACACATAAGCGGTATACAAGAAAATGGTAAGCAATCTCAATTTTTTAACTTTGCTCTCATTTAATGATTCTGCATTCTGTAATGAAGTCTTTCACATATTTAATTATATTGATAAATAAAATAATTAAAATGTTTTCCAAAAATATTCTGTTTCGTGGGACAGCATATAATTAAATAAAATTTCAAAATATTATTATTCCTTTACTAATTAAGGAAACCAAATTTTGTTCAGTGTCCTTAAATTCATCTGGCTTATACCGCTTACGACACAATGACGATAATAAAGTCCTTAGTATGAATTTAATGATAAAACAGAGGCAAAATAAACAGGGTGTCTCGCAAAAAGTTTGATCAAGTAAACTAAGCTTAATATTGTGATGTCTGTAGTTATGACTTTAAATTATAACTTGTTATTCAAATTTGTAGTAACTGACAAATTGTGTGATTTTACAATGAATACGAATTGGAACAAATTTCCGAAATTACTTATTGTTCTACCTGTGCTCCACTATGCGCTATCTTGTTATATGCAAACTGAATCCGAACAACACAAGCGCAGAAGGGATCTGAGTATGTGGGGATTAAAAATATACTTGCATCGATTTAATGCAATATAATATATCGAATTAGACAATACGAAGGATGTAAATATTTCCCGTCTGATGGCTAAATTAACCCAGGAATAGTATGAATGGTGGAGCATCCTGTATGAAAGAATCGCCAAATGTTTTTTTTTTTTTGTTGAATGTTTATGTTCTGTGGCAAATGACCCCTGGCTAAAAACTTATCGACGAGGACAGCAGCAACGAAAACCAAACGAAAAGTAACATAGCAGAAACGGAAGCAGAAGTCAAGGTGCAAAACAAAATCATTACACCTGTTCCTCGTCCACGAATCGAGTGGCTATTGTAGTGAGTGTAGAAAGTGTAGAAATCGAACGCCACACAGGAGCGGTGTAGGATGAGGCAGCGGCACGAAACGGTAACAAAATTTAACGCTCGCTGTATTTTTGGTTAATTTCGGTTGCATTACCAATGGCCAAAAGGGGTAAGAAGCGCGTGCAGTCGATGTTGTTGCCTCTGCCGCTGCTAGGGTTCAATTTTTGGACTCTGGTCACGCTGCACTTGTCACGCTGCTCTCTTGCATGTTGCAGGCGACTCAATGTGAGCAATTCGCTATCAAAATTAATATAAATAAATACGCTCCGCTCTGCTCCGTTGCGCAGCCGTTAATGAGCAGATAGCCAAAAATATATGATGTGCATCTGCAACAGGTCGCAGGCAGCAGCTGCAACGAACTCCAGAAACTGTTATAATTAAGCGAAGGATTTGCACGAAATTGCATTTATGGAATACATTGCTTATGGACTACATTTTGTGATCATTGCATTTACATTTTATTGATATCATTAGCACTTCATATATGTTAGTTTCCGTCGCTGCACCTGCTGGCCGTAATGGCTGAAAGGTTTCATTAGAATTAATGGCCCCAAAGGGGTTAGTTTAAGTTTGTCTTCCTTGGGGTTGCCTGCCCTCTCGTGCCACTCTTTTAATTGCGGCTCGTCTGCATTTTTGTAATTTATTATCTATTCATCAGAAGGCATGCACGAGAGGGTTGCATTTTTGGATTTTTGTTGCATGTGCTTGAAAGTGAATCCATAATAAGGAAAGGTAACGGTAAACCCATAAAACATATTTCAGTCCAGTAATTAGGCAACCGAAATTAAAGGCAGCAAACATAAGTGCATGCATATGTAGTCAAAGTATATTTTGAAAAACGGATATGTAATTTAAAGTCTCATTCAAAATTCCAATTAGAAATTTAATGGTATTCAAAAGATAAAAACATCTATAATCATTTTATAAAGAAAACAAGAGAAAACGTTGCAGTCGGGCGTAACAGACTGTGAAATACCTTGATACCATCATACGTACTGCCAGCCGATAACAGGCAGCAAAGAACACGATGGGTGTAGCCAAGTAGCCCGTCCGTGGCTGCGGGAGATTATGGGATTTTGTAAATTTTGCGACTGAAAAAAAGTATAGAGAAGGTTCCGAATAATCTTCCTCCCAAGTTTGGTCCAAAAATGTATAGGCCGATCCTTGGAGAAGGTTACCAACAAGTTACCTTATTGGTCTGGTGACTCCATCTTTAAAGTTGTGCTAGATATGCGGATTTATCGATTTGCACTTTCCGAAATAAAAAAGTTGACAAATATTGGCTTTTTTGTTATTTAATTTCTCAAAGATTAAAATGCTCATGTGCGAAAATGATTTTAATTTTTGCCAAATATCCTTGGGACTCCAAAACAGTTTTTCTATTCACCAGCCTGCAAATTCATTACACCTATGATGAGTAATAACAAGTGAACATCTGAAATTATAAGCAACTAATTAAACTTGTGCAATAATATTCATAACTTTATGATGCAACATTTGCAATTATCAAGTTGATAACTTTGGTAGCCGTTAACAGTTCACCCTGCGACAGGACAAACGACTTAAACCACAAACTTCCGCTTGCCTCATGAATTATTGGCAAAGGGTCACCCCAAGCATTACATATTATTTAATAATACACTTGCTGATAGCGGTATAGTGGTCCAACAACTGAAGAGGCGCACTTGTGACCAGGGAGAGAGAGAGAAAGAGATAGAATGGTAGATGGAGAGAGGAGGACACTGCAGCAGGGAGACTGACTAGCGCACCTTGCGCTGTTTATTTGGCAGCATGAAAAATTGAAATGACAGTGGAGCTTATCGCAAGACGAAAGGATGACGAGGAAGGAAGGGAGGCAGGATGTGCGGCACTGGCTTGAATAAATGTATTTTTGGCAATGCGTCAGTTGCAATTAAAGTGACAGCCCAGCGGCGTACTGCGATGACAGCCTGCAACTGTCAAAATTTCTGCGGCGATGGCAGTGGCAAAAACTGTCAGCGTTCAGTGTCGAGACACAGACAAAGAGACAAATGTGACGCCATATAAAATCAATAAATTATGAAAGCCCTGGCGCACTCCTGCTGGCTGCGGCCGGCACCGCAACTGGCAGTTGCATAATACATATTCTAAATGTGTCCCAGGATGCGAAAGGACAGGCGGCGGTTGCAAACCGGTTGCGACAGCCCATGTCCTTAGGGGAAAGGCACGTCTATACGAGAATTTGGCGTTGATTGATTTACCTGCAGAGGCTGTGCTTCAGGTTGACTTTGTCGTTGTGGCTTCTGACTGCCTAATGAATTAATTGAGCCTGGCCATAATTAAATTTACACGTTTCGTTTCGTTTCGTTTCGTTTTTGCTGCAAGCCATTAATTTATGAGCTTTTAATTATTTTCGCAATTAAAGCTGCGTTATTTAATAAATATTTGCTCACAACAGTATCAACAGGATATGCTGCTCATTTGTCAGCTATGAAGCGTTAAATCGAATGGAGAGCAAAAGGGAGCCAGAGTTTCAAAGTTTTGTTGTTACCCAACAAATAAAAAACAGATAATTTGACGAGCTCCCGGTGGTTAAACAAAAGACTTGAGCAACAAACTTGTTTTACTTTTTTCGTCTGTTTTCTTTTCTTCATTTTTTTTGGCAGCTGCTTTCTTGAGCCGTTGCCATAGCCATCGCATGCTGATAGAGCGGACTGTTTTTTTATAATTATATAAAGCATTATTTTCTCTCAGCTGTACAATAGAAGTGATCTTTCGCTGGCTCAGGTGCAATGCCAGGTACACTGGCATTGTTCTATTTCTCACAAAAAAATGTCATTTTTAAAACTTAATTGTTTGGAAGCGCTTTACTATACTCCAATATATGAAACTACCTGCTAAACAAAAGCAACAGCAAAAAAAAACAGAAAGAAATGAGAAAAAAACAATTTCGTGCGTAGCTGTTCTGTGAGTCTCGCACGCAGCTGGGACTAGCTGATATGCACAGCACGGGATTGCAACAACAGATCTTCTTTCCTCTTCAATTTTAGTTTGGGTTTTTGCAGGTGGACATCACAAAATATTCTCAGGGCCAGTTATGTGTCTGGTTACGGTTATAAACTGTTTGCGAGTTTGGGAAACGTGGGAACAGAGATTTATTTTGGCAACAATTCACTGCGATTGGATTTCTCGTAAAATAAACTATGACTGAAATAAAGAGAAAAAGTTGCTTTTAAAAATGGATCGTGGGTGGTTCGAAATAAACTAAGTACATGTTGTATTTGCATATCATTCCAATATTTTATTTCAGCATTTTCAACTTGTTAAAGTCATTGAAGTGACTTTATTCTCAAATATGTGGCATACGTATTCCATACAATATGTGTACCATGCCCATTAGTTACTCAAGAGTGTACTTTGGCGATTTCTATCCGATTAAGACACTTACGCCTCAAACATTTCCCTTTTAGAGCGATTTCACTCTTTTATGATTATGATTTTCCGCAATGAGTTTGCTCAACTCGCTCGTCTCTATCAGCAATCAAATGAGTCGGCAACTTTGCAACTGCCACAGGTTGTAATCAGAAGCAGCCATAAGAGCAAAGCATATTACAACTTTAATTGTTTGCAAATTAGCTAATTAGGAGCATTAACAAAATTATTATAATTTTAATTGGAGACGAAATAATTCGCAGAGTGGCGGCATAAAAGCATAGGTTAGTAAACCTCAGACTTCAGCGGTCGAGAGGGGCATTTGAAGACATTTATGGGCCCATTTAAATTGTATTGCCGCACGGCCAACGAATTTCCGCAATCAGCTTTGACCGATCGGCGATGAGATAAGCGAAAAAAAAAAAATAAAAAAAAAAAAAACCACCCAAAACAACCATAACCATAAGAAAATTAAGCAAAAATGTAAAAACAATGAGCTTGAGCTACATAATTGAGATGTTCGTGCAACCTGCGGAGTCGCTTCTGGCTTTGCGCCCCTGTTGTCATCGTTAAAGACTTAATTTATTTATTAGCTTCAGATTTTAACTGCTCCATTGTTTAAGACAATACACGTTCAGAGGCTGTGCAGTTGTCTTAAAAAATAAAATAAAATAAAATATATGTAATAATAAAATATTTTCCTAAAATATTGAAGCACATTCGCTCTAAATTGTAAAACAGCCAGCAAGCTAATTAGGAGGCATCTTTAGCCCCTTCTATACCCTCCTCTCCAGTTAGCACGAGAACCCAAAAGAGGCGGTTCTATCTGCCCCGACGGCTTCGGCTTTTACAACTTTGTTTCTGTCGGTTCATTTCTGAGCATGTTTTCGGTTGTTTCATATTTTATGATGTTATCCACAGATTTTGCACCTTATGAGAAAATCTCAAGATTGGCCTGGGCCGGTTTGTCGTTGCCGCTGTGTCTCATCTGCCGCCGGTGTAAACGGCGACGTCAGCTTCGACGCCGACGTTAACGTCGCTGCCAATCTTGTTAAAGCTGCTGTTCGCCGAATTGACACTTTGTTGCGCCTGCGCAGTCGGTCTGCCGCAATTTGGCTGGTTGACTGCTCTTTGGACATTTGAAAGTCCGTTTGGCTGTCAAAAGCGTTAATTTTTTAGTGCCTAGTGAGAGTTTCGTGTTCGCTGAACTGGGCCTTCATGCAGTCGCTGCCAAAGACACGTCAAATAGTTAACGAAGTATTATAACTAATATGTGTGTCTGCCCATAACTGTGTACTCTGTGTATGTATGTGTGTGTGTGTGTTAGGTCTAATGAGTACACGGGATCAAGTGCCAAGTGTCTTGACTATTTTTTATTTGCCACATTCTTTTCAAAATGTTGAACCCATTAATTTGTTGCTTGTCATTAGCAGCTTCTTAATAAGGTAACTCTTTTATTTATTTTTTTTTTTTTTTTAAGATTTTAACAGTTTCTTGTAACGGAACTCGGCGTAACAATTGGTCGCAGTCAGGCTTAAACTTTGGCAAAGGATACATCATGTAAAATTCCAAAGGGTTTGTAATTAGGATTAATAAATTCAAGCACTGAATATACATTTTTAGAGATACTTTTTAAGTTGGTTTTTTTTATTAGATCATATCTTCTACTGCTCTTTAAACGGAAGTGCAACTTTGACTTGATTCAATGTAAGTTTTTGTAATAAAATAATTCATATTTAATTCAATTGATATAATCTAACAAATACATTTAAATTATTCTGACTTTCCATAGTGTTAAAAGAAAGTTCACACATAGCAAATGAATAATGAGCTTATTAATTAGCTTATTAGGACAAGGTTTTATGATTTATTTTATGATTTATTTTACATACGACAAACTTTCACCAATCTTAAATATGTTTATCACAATGAACCATTATCTTTATATCCTCATATTTTCCTTACCATAGACAAGCAATTTTTTGTAGTTTAATTGCCATTTGAGTTTCAGCTTGTTGGATTCTGAAATAAATTGGCATCATCGTGACAGAAATTACAATTCTCTATAAGTTTATATTACTCTATAAGTATTCCATTGCCAAATGTGGGTCACTGTAAATGTTAAGAGAATACCAACAAGCATTAATAAATTTACATAAACTTGGCGTTGCGGCTAATTGCAAATAAAATTGCTCCGAAATTCACCTGGCCTGAGAACATGGAAGCCTGAAAATATTTTGTTAATTATTTAAAAAATTGCAATTTATTTCGTATCATTCCAAGTCACACATATGTATATACATATGTATATATGTGTGCGTGGCGAGACTTTGGTGAGTGTCGGTAATTTGAGAGGAGGACGCCAAGCATGACATGCGGAAAGAGGCGGAAAGGAGATCCGACTCGAGATCGGGACAAGAGAGACAGCCGCTAATTGCCGCAAGTTGTAAGAAAAATTTTGATGTTACCGTTATTTTTGGTTTATATAAATACGTGCGACTGCACGTTTGTGAATTTATATATTTATATTTTCTCATGCGCATGTCTGCGGCAATTTCTTCATTTTTTTGTCTTATTTTTATACAACATGCTCGAGATCGACCTAAGGAAAGGGGACAGGAGCGGGCTAATCAACTCAATTAAGCGGACAGCAAAGTTGAGTATTTTCGGCAAGTGCTGATGATTGTTGTGCAGTACAAGGAATTTAATTGAGCACAGACAGACAGACAGTCAGCAGGCACTTTAAGTCGACTTGGAAGTATGCTGAGTTTGGCGCTGCTTCAAATGCAAATTTCTGCGTTTGGTGCTTTGCATAGTGAGTGGTGCATGAAGCCACGGAATGGCTCCGGCACGGAATGGCACTCATGTCACACATAGGCAAACGCATTATCATCTCCATAATTCAAATGCTGGCTGGCTGGCTGGCTGGCTGAGACATTGCATGACTCAACAGGATCAGATAAATTCCAGAGAAAAATTGTTGTTTGCCCACAAAAATATGAAGAAATGCAAAAAAACGTACGTAGAACGGTAGCCGCTGCTGTTGACACTTTATAGCCCAAGCAAGCAAGAAGCCAAGCCATGCTTCAGACGGACTCGCACAATATCTCATCGTGGTTGTTGATAGCCCCTTGGCTGGCGTGAATGAAAAATAAAGCATGCAAAAGTCAAAGCCTAAGCCAAAGCCAAATCCAAAAGCAAATCCTATGCGCAATCGCAAGACGGTGCCAAACAAAAGCAACGCAATATTGTCCATGACTATGACTGTGTGGAAAATACTTAGATAGATATGTCTGCACAATTCACAGCATGCGCCGATTTCTCAGGAAACCAACCCATGGAGTCCAAGGCGAGGGCTCAGTGTTGTAAACAACAACCAAATATTGCCACTGTTTGGCTTTGGATCTTTGCCAATGACTGTGCTATGTGTTGTATGTTGTATGTTATATGCTGGCTGCTTTGTTCTCCTAACTTTTGTGTTGACAATATTTGAGCACACTGCAGATGTGGGTGCCGAGGGAGCTGCAGAATTATTTATTGTGTGTCTACCAAATGCTGAGAAAGTTGCGAGAAATGCGAAGCATATCAACAAAATAAATATGAGAAATCTATAATAAATATTATTCTTTTTTAAAATAAATAGTTTTGGTTGTTGTTATTTGACTTGTATTAAAATAAAATAGTGTTTTAAGCCAGACCTGATTTTTAATCATTATAGATTTTTCCTTTTATTGCTTTATCCTTTTCATAAATTTCAAAATTTCTAATTATAATAATTTATCTAATATGTATATATTATTTCTTAATTGTGGTAAATGTATTTTTACAGGCGATTGCAATTTTTAAGTGACAAACATTTTGATCGTATTGATTGGGTTGGTAGCAAGCTTAAGAGTTTGATTACCACTATCACACTAAAACTATATATTTTTCACCAGTGTATCCTATTGGTAAATAGAGATCATGTATATGGTCTTCTAATTACAAGTTTCATCAGGATAAAATAGAATAGATGAAAAGAGAAAAAAGTAAATCAAAATAAAAGTATAAGTAACTTCTTTTACAAACACTGTTTTCAGATATATTTAGTTTTTGTATACCTCTCAGGTCAATATTTACTTAACGGAATCTCAGAAAAATCTTTAGTCACTTTGAAATATTTGCCCGCAATTAATCACCTTCACTCTGAGGGGCGTGTCTATCACATTATCGCTGCTTTTGCCACGCTGCGGCACTTGGAAGCTGTGCAATCGATTTAATAGCACTCTCTCTTTTCTTTTTTACTTCCTTCTCTATGGTGCACATACAATAAGTTAGGGGACTGTGGATAAACAATGCTTTGACATTTGGCTCATGTTTTGGTGTGACCATTGGGTGCCTAACTTATGACCAATTGTCAACAGGACAACGCATGGACAGAAGGCAAAACAAACAATCAGTAAGGCAAACGCAACAATAACTGGCATGACAACATTGTGCATCTCTGCGCCTTCTGTTTGAGTATCTTTGGACCAGTCGCATTCATCGATGCAGTAGCGTGAAATGGTGCAACAATGGTCACATATATTTCCTAAAACTCCTCCATCTATAAGTCTATGTATAAGACTTATGTGTTTGCATTCGCTTGTCTGATGATGCATGAGCACGGTGACTAACGGAATGTGTGTAAGGACTTGGCCATAAAACCTTAGTATACGCGTTTGTTAGATTTCGATTTTAGTGGATTTTGTTGATACAGTCGGCTTGAAAGTAAAGGCTAGTGAGCTGAGCTTTTTTGAAAGTATGCTTCTTGATGTTAGTGAAGTCTATTAAGGTAATGAGTGTATCAAACGCCTAACAATTTTGCCACTGAATAAGACGAAAGACTAAAGCGACGAACTTGCAGCATTCACCCAATTTGAACATAAAGTTCCCAGATTTTAGACGATTTACGATTAGACTAGCCTTTCTACAGGCTGTCGACCCTTTCACTCAACTTCACGCCACTCAATCTCAACGTGTACGTGCCGGGCCACCCAAAACTTGGCTTAAAATCATGGTAAGAAAAAACAAAAACAAAAAAATCAAAAACATCAACAAAAAACAAGATTTATTATATTAAATGCACGCATTTAGCGCCACTTAAGATGCCACCGTGTTGCCACAAAGCAGGAAGTCCACATAATTCTCACAAATACCAATAATGTTTTTTGTTCAGCTTTCGTTTTTTTTTCTTATTATTATTATTTTCATGTTGCTCTTTAGTGATGTTGCATGTAATGATTGTTATGTTTATATTTTGTTGGGGAACGCTGTGAGAGCGCTTGCGCCAAACTTCAAATGACATACAGCAACAACAATAAAAACAACAACAAGTGGTACTAATAATAACCATAATAATAACAACGAGCAATTTCATAAAATGTTGCACGTTTGCAGCCTGATACCGAACGTCCAACGATGGAGTCAGCGATGACTATGACATCGACTCATGATGGTTATAGCGACAAAGTCCAAAAGCGACATCGACAGCACCGACAACGGCCACAAGTGAAGTCAATAACAACAACCATGACAATTACAACAGCAACAACAACAACTGCTGCTACTACAAATGCAACTGCAACAACAATTACTCCACAAATTGGCCGAAGACTATGGAATAATTATTTTTAAAACAAGTCTAAAGGTTCGTTAAGAAATCCCGATTCAAAGCAAATAAAACGATTCATAAATCAAGTATAAGCTATATAGAGGCATTTCAATTTCATTGGAACACTCTGAGATTAGGAATTTATTTTATCAACTCCATTGCTTAGAATTTATAAGTGCATGCATTGATCATCAGGCTGGGTTATAGACAATTTTGATTGCCAATTTATTTAATGAATTGCTTAATACATTACTTATGCTAAATAATAAATATATAGATTATAGCGAGGCATCAAGGCTATATCTTCAGAGTCCGTGAAGGAATGACCACAGCAGATTAGTAATATTTCGTAATAGTTGTATAGTTGGTTGAAATTCCATTAAATTGACTTTATTTTGATATGAGCAGATACATTTCAAATATTATGGTTTATTATAGTAAAGATCAAATTGCATTTTGTTGGATTTCTTCGATGTGTCTTAATTGTCTGAAGTTAATGAGTATCTTCTTATCTTTCAACACCCTGAACCCATTAAAAATGGGTAAAAAGAGTATATTGCATGCAACAGGCAGAAGGAGGATCATCATCCGAGTCAATATAGCCATGTCCGTCTGTTCGTCCGTCTGTATGAACACGCAGATCTCAGAGTCTATAAGAGCTGAAGACTTTAAATTTGGAATATAGGTTCTGGCATATCCGGCGCAGATAACGTTTTCCTTAATTGATCGATAACTGCCACGTTACTCGAATGTCGAGAAACTTTTTAAAGGGGTATTTGCCAATAAAACTAGATTATATTTAACAACTGGGTTCAAAGTATACCGTAGTCGAGCTCCGAGTACCTTGATCCATTAAACCTGGAAAAATTGATATCATGAAGTTGCGCAAATGATGTAACAAGCAGAAGAAAGCATCTCCGAGCCCATTATTTGCATATAATCCTCATCTGGATCAACCGTCTAGTCGACTTAGCCATTTCCGATTCCAGTGACTATAAGTTTTATTATTTTATCGACAACTTTCTCGAATATCGATACAAATTTCAAAAAGCAATACCAATAACCTACTACCAACCCAACAAGTATTTAGAATCCGAGTTCAGTGTATCTGCTAGTATGAGAGAACTAAAATTTTGATCTACGACATATTAGGCACTCCTTTGCAAATATGCTATATTTACCATAACTGCTTACTAAGAAATTTATTACAATTACTGTTCCATTACTATCCCAGTTTATCCCATTTTCAGTAGTCAGTCCTTTCAGTAACTTTCAATTGCAGTTGCACGCATTTCCCTTTCAATGGACGTTTTCAATTATATAGCGGAGCAGTCAAGACCTTTCACAAGCTTTGTCGTGCGACTTTTAGCACAAATTTTCAGGCACTTAAACGCCATGGATGTTGTGGGGCTGGACATGGATGTGGTTGTGGCAACATCGACCGCATTGACATAACACCTCATAATTTGCGGTGCGCATTGCCCCGCCTCCCATTGGCCAGAGACGATTGCGGCGCACGCACTTTCGCCTTGAGAATTCTGAAATTGCCTGTGGCCGCCTTTTGTTTGCCTGCTACTGCCTCATCTCACTTGCCCCGTTCATCGAAGATGGAAAAGAAAGTGTCGCCACCATCAACGTCAACACTTGATATTGGAGTGTCCATGGCTGGCTGACTGACTGGCAGACTGGGCAGAAGAGCCGTGGTCAAAGCATTGGCATTGTCATAGCTACCACTTGACCAACCTTGGTCAGCTGGCGGCGCTCAAGTCTCGCCACACCTCAAACAATTATACATGTCCTCGGGGCAGCTGCGGCGCTCGCACTTTCTTTTGCGCGTGTCCAGATACCACCTCAATTGATGTTGGGATCTGGGCTCTGGACATGCACTTCTCATCGACTTGCTGATGTTCACACTTTAGGAAAGTTGGTTTTCAGGGCCGCGAGGTGCGAAAACAGTTTGCAGTGTTGTCGCCTAAAGTGTGGCGATCATCACCGACATCGTCACTAGCCTTTACAGATGCCCAGATACTGACCTGTATTGTGGGCAATGTACATTGAGAGCATAAGTGTATATAATTTGCATGGAATTGCCATGCATTGATCGTGATCTGAGATGCTGTACATTTAATGCTTAATTTATACGGATTTTTGCCGCCAGTAATTTGCAGTTTTATTTTGCAGGTAAAAGGGAAATGCATTCGCTGCGGTCGCAACAAAAGACTTAAGCAACGAACTCGTTGCAAGCTGTCACATTTTCTAGACCAAAAATTGGCAACGCTTGCTTAAGAAACTAACAATGTTGCACATCGCAGAATTACTAATTCCTCATACATATTTTATCATATAAATTGTTAATTATACTCATGCCATGCCATGCTAAGCTCTTTCTTATTAAATTCATCACAACAATTGCCCAAATTCACAACCTGAAGCAGCTCTAAAACGCTATAAGCGGGCGGGCCATGCCAAAAGCCAATACAGTAGAGCAAATATAAATAATAATATTGTCAAATAACTTCTTTTTTTTTTAATTTAGCATTTATATTTTAAACATTAATCAACCTATTGAAAGGTTATAAAAATTAATCTGTCACGGAACCAATAACAATAATAAAAATTAATTCATTTCAAAGCACAGTCAATTTCCTTCATAAAACGCACTTAACATTGTAAATTAGCCTTTTTTAAATGATAAATTTTTATTATCCTATTCTTAATCAGATTTAATCAACTTGATCCCACTGTGCAATCTCATGAGCAAAAATATTAATTAATTAATTTATTCTCTACATAATTAGACCATAAGCTAGTTGCCCTTTTCGGGACACGCGATGCTCGTTTTTGTTGTAAACTGCAGTCAAAATTTAAATTGAAAACTCAAAATTCGAGCGGTGAAATTTCTGGTATCATTATATATTATTTTAATTATTTTTGCAGAAAACATTGCACTGCATGCGGCCCAAGTGGCGCCCAGTTGACGGCGCAACTTGGATGACTTTGACAGTTCATTTGTACGTGCTTAACATAAATGTTTTTAGCCGTAATTAATAATAAAACCTTCTCAGTTGAGCCTTCTTCTTCTGGAGTCTCATGAATGGAGCGAAGAATGAAAGACATAAAGCTAAATATAAATCCGATTCTTGACTTGAGAATTGCATACCTCATACACATAGTATATATATATAGACCCATACCGATTGCAGTAAATTCTGCTAATTGGGAGGTCTATGCCGTAAAAGTTAATAATAGTATTGTGTAAAGCAACCGAAAGAGCATAAACATTGTGACAAGCGTCAGCTCTTTTGATAATTTGTTGTTATTTGACTGGTCGACTAAGATTCGTCTTATGCTAATCTAGTTTTTTATTAACCGAATTTTTTAACGACGCAACAAGATGCCCATCGCAGATAGACGCCAAACCCACGGCGAACTTAATTAAAATGTTTCTAAATTTCTCAGAGATGTAAATTTCTTTTCACTTTTTGTTCATTTGCATAGGTCGAAATAAAAGCGGAGGTATTTTTGCAATACAAACGAAAATTTCGTTCACACGCAACAGTCAAAAAAAAAACGGAATGAAATAACAATTTTAATAAAATTTAATTTGCTACCTTTTTATTGATGTTCAGTTGACATTCACATTTTCATTCTGCGTAATTATATAGGGTCGTTGGCGTGTACGTGTCTGAAAGGGTTGCCCGCAAATTGGAATTGGAATTGGAATTGGGGTCACCTTCGCCTGGTAAGCGTCTCCAGAATTGTTGTCGGTGCCATCATTGCCATCTCCTCTCTTCACTTCTGCCTCGGGCCCAATGAGCATGCGCATTCGCATTGGTAGCGGTTTGCTCTTTGGTATATAATTAGACCTGAAAGCATATTTGTCAAGTTGCATGCGGTTGTTACTTGACTGTTGTTCGCATTGTTCGCATTGGTCCCAGATCCACAGGATGCGATATGTTAATGATAAAAAGCGTTGCACTGGGGCGCAGCCAAATTGAGTAATTGTTTTCTTTTTTTGGTAAATACATGCATATACATATGCATGTATGTGTGTATGTGTGTTGAGTAGACCAGTTGCAAATAAGTGCTATGAAATTGATAAATAAATTTGGGGTACCGAAACATACTTAAATATATTTATTTATTTATTTAATGTTTGGAAAGTTTTTAATATTGTTTTAGTAAATCAAAATTGAAAATTATATCTAAAAGTAAAATTTATCTCTCTTTAAAAGTTATTGAATCTGATTAAAAACGATGCAAGACATATTTTTGATTATAGGCAAAAAAAAACCAAGCTTCTCGCTTATTATCAGCCAGGCGAGGACATTTTGTATTGTTTAATTATCATAATATAAAAGTAATACATATATATATTAATGGCAGATCGAGAACTAAGCATTTACTTTGTTAAATATTAAAAATTTTCGAGACGTCGACAAATTTCGAAGTGCAAAAACGGAAATCATTTTTTTCCAAAAACAATTTTTTTGGAAAATATGTATCGAAGATAAAACAAACCGGAAGTAAACGGTATTACCAGCAAAAAGGTTTTATTTTCATTGATTAAAAAAGAACACAATTAAATTGGCAATAACTCAGGAAAATAACTAATTTATTTAAGTTTTTCCCATAATTGTGGGAATGATGCACTTTTCTGGGGCTTAATTATTACATTATTTTACCTGGCCCTTCTCTTCAAATATTTTCCAATGGTTCCAAGGCTTCCGCTATATGCTATCAACTTGCCTATAGTTATACTTACCTATAGTAAAGAAGTGAAAAATGTGAATTTGTCAGGCAGACTTAAAGACTTGCCGCAATGCATCATTAAAATCAAAACAGCATTCCTTGAAAACCAAACAATTTTAATGTAAATATCTTAAAGTCATACTCAAATGTATGTAAAAGCCATCCCACTCCGCTGGCGGCCTCATAATGAGCTCTTTAACTTGATTAACGATACCTCGAGTCCAGGTCCTGTCAGCCAGCTAAAAATAGTGTTTTGTAGTGGACTGACTGAGGCTCGGCTCAATTCACTTAATGTTTCGGTTTTTTCCAAGCCTTGCCGTCTACAATTTGTACGGGCGCCAAGCGGCTGGTTGAAAAAAGGAAAGCAAAAACACAAAGTTGTTGCGAGGCAACAACTACAACGACTGCAAAACTTGTTGTCTGCTTTAATGCATCAATTAAATTTTTTAATTATTTTCGCTATGGCTTTTTGTTCCTGCTCCTGTCAGCTACATGCTGCGCTTTTTGCACAATTTCCCGACCGTGGCATCTTTTCAAGCCGCTTGTACGAGTCGAGTATTTTTGAAAGCCGTCACTTGCCTTCACTGACGACAGCGACGTGTGTTTATTGATATGTTTTCATTATTGAATTAGTTTTAATAAAAAGTGAAGTCAATTAAGTTAACAAGTTACTAACCAATCCAGCCTTGTGCAGTTTATGGGAATAAGCACAATTATGCTCAGATATTATTTAAGACAAGATTAGGACAAAGATAATTATATATATATTTGTTTGTCATCCCAATTTTAAAATGTACAAACAAAGATATCAAATAAAATTCACATTTGTTCTTAATTAGATTTTATGCCTCTCTTTAATATACTGGCCGATCTTTTACTTTCTGTCATAAATAAATAAACTTGTAAGACTGTTGGAGCATTTCCGTTGTCGTACGATATTACTTGGAAGCAAGTTCGTTGTCTAAGTCATTTGTATTAACGCAAAGCAGACAAAATGACCGAACTTGAGCCACGCAACAGCGCATTTGACGCATTCACGCATCGCCTGTCAAAATAATTGTACAAAACTACACAAAAAAAAACAAAATAAAAAATAATAATAATAAAATAAACAAAGACAAAATTTGCTTGGTGTAATAAAATAAAATTTGTTTATGCTCGGAGCGAGCACAAAATAATTTTGTTAGTTGTAATCAACACTCGCCGTTCGGAGAGTTGGAAAAGAGCAGTGGCAGACACCAAGTGTGCATGACATTAAATTAGCGCAGCAATCAAGCACTGTGAGTAACAGCAACAGAAGCATCACAACAAAATGTGGCCTGTAATCAAATTAAAAGAACCACACAAGCTACGCTGGAAACTTTGAGGAAATTCCCCGATCAGGGAAACTTTTGCTGGGCAATTAGTTACAGGCCATGAGTTTTATAATATGTTTATTTTTTTAATATATACTCACAAAATTCTGTAGATTCGAGCACATTATGCAGACATGCCCGAATCCGAATTGAACAACCCATGCATAAGAAAAAATATTAAGGAACGGTAAAATAATGGAATGGCATTCACCTAATAAAATAAACAGGACACGCCGCTCTGTCAGACAATAACTCACAAATAACAAAACCTGCAAACTTGTTATGCAACATTTATGTGTGATTTACTCTTTCATTGGATGTATTTACTTAAGCAACTTTCAGTAACCGACATTTTTTGCAGCATTTTGGAGGCAAATTAAAAATTGTTTTGTTTTCTTTACTGATATAATTTTAATCTATGTAAAAAGAAACATGTTTGGAACAATTTTTAAATTATTTTATTATATAATGTTACATATATAAATAAATACATTATTAATCGAATAACATGTATGATCTAACTAATTTATATTCGTAATCAGTTAATTATAAAACTATAGAAATAATCAAAAACGATTCTATTAGATTCTAAATGTTCTTAACAAAAAATGAATAACTGAAACATATTTAAAACCAAAACAAAAACTTTATAAATTTGAATGTTTATAATATTAGAGTGAACAAAATTATATATTCTAGATATAGGTATTATATTATATTATATATTCTTATGGATTTTAATGGGTTAAATTGTTTTGGAAGTGTATACAAATCAGTGTTTCTTGCATTTATTTCGTTAGCTGTGCTTTTTGCCAACAGATGTACCCGATCGCAAATCCGACTCTTGGCATTGACTGCTGGCATCTTGGATTTCTCAATATGACAATTCTTAATATTCTGATGCCGACTGCAAGTGGTTTCTGCAACTTTTTCTGTTGTCCAGTTGGCGACTACTCCAGAGACGGCAGACGCTGTGAGTCCGACTGTCTTAAAGCAGCACGTTTTAGCTACAGTTGGAGAATCTCAACAATTTTAAAAGTGTGCATTTATGCCAAGTGGTATCTGCAACGGCGTCGGGCGGCCTATGCGCCGGCCCCAGACTAAGACACAGTTGCAGTTGGAGTTGGAGCTGAATGTGTCTTTGCAATTTTCGTTGTCGCCGTTCGCCGGTTTCCTCCCTGCCGGCAGTGCGATTATTAATTAGCAGCCGTTCCGATCCAGACAAACATACCCCGCAGACAGAGATTTACCTACAAGTGCAGGAGCAAACAAACAAACACACTTCAGCATTTTTTCTCAAGTAAAAATCACAAACATCATTTCAATCATCTTGACTTATGAAGCTGCTGTGGTCAATCAGGAAAAAGAAATTATTTAAAGGATAGCAACAGGTTCGCCCTTCTTACTGGCAGTTGTGTCTATAGTTTGTTGCTTGTAAAGCTTACTTTCATTAGATTAGCATAGATGTTCAGCTAATCTGCTCCTAGGTATATCAAATGTATAGTTAAGGCAAATGTTTTGCTTGTTCGCTAGGATCAGTCGAAGACTGTAAGTCCTACATTGAATCTAATACTTCTCATAAAGGCAGCTGCATCCGTGCACATAGACGCACCCATTCATGTGATTTAATCCAGCGCAACTAATAAGCCACAAACTGCTGACTTAAATCCTTTTTTTGTTGTTCGCCCTTAGCTGAAAGCGGCTACCCTGGCTTAAGTCTTAAGACCAAGATGCTTGGTCCATAAATCAAGACAATAACAAGGAAACGCCCCACGCGCACACATTGCGTGGCCACACCTTGAAAAAATAAGCAAAAGGATTAAATTTTCTCTTAGACTAAAGGGGCAACCGAAATCCAAGTGCATACTCCTTCTTAATTGTTTTCAGGATCAAATACCTTCCGTTGCCTACACATGGCAACAAAGAAAAGGAGACAAGACAGTCAGCTTAGCCTGCTGCTGCTGCTTCGCAAATACAATCTTCAAGGTGTGTGCGCTGCCATGCAGCATCTCCTTCTTCCCATCCCTTTCGCTTGCTTTAAAAAATGGAACAAAAAACGCAGCATGCTCTAATTCTCCAATGCTACCCCCTCAAGTCCAGGTAGGCATTTACACGCGCGTGCGCTACGACAATGTCGGGCAACCATCGTCATCGACTTGGCACTTAAGCCCAGGGCACGCAGAACCCTCAAGAAGCACTCATCTGGCAGCTATTCTATTCTATTCTATTCTATTTTCGTAGCAGCTATTTTTCGGAAATTAAAATGTTTACTCCTACTATTTGACTGCGAGGGTTCCGACTTCGTTTTTTAGGTATCCCATCAACTACAACTATCTATCACATGCGGCTGCTATCCCTGTCCCTGTCCCTGTCTTTGGCGATGATGAATGTGCGCGTTCGCCGTCCCTAATTCAATTTATCGTAGACATGAGAAAGTCACCATTTGGGCATAGCTCATAATAGATATAATGGTTCTCAATCAACCCAATACGTCTCAGAAAGCGAACAGTATTCACCTTAACCGTCAGCTGTTCTTCGATTGTTTTTTATTCGATTGTTACCATTGTCAAGGCAAGAAAAAATGCCTTTATGCGTAATGGAATTGAGCAGCTTAAACTGACTTTAGAACAACGGCCAGAATCAAGGCATCTTTTCTTATCTTATCTGAAATCTGCTTTTATTTTCAGCAAAATCTTAATTCAGTTTTATCAAATTGATTGTTGACACGCATCTCAAAATCGATTTTATCAAAGGGAGGGTTATGGGGAGCAATACAATCGTATTACGGAAAGGTACTCCGAGATACATATTTTGACACGCACACCATTCTGCAATTTGCAAGATTTTATATAAGAAAATTAAAAATCACCAACATTTTTTTTATTAGATAATATCGTCTGCATCAATATATATTTCTAGGTTACGAAAATCCTGAGAGAACTAAAAAAACACATGAATAATATCATAGTCATAAATTTTATTATACTTCTTTGTCATGAGTTGTTAACACTTTTCAAACTAAACTAAATGCCATTAACAAAGACTGCATCACAAGTTATGCTTCTTTTAAATAGGCTCGCAATGGAATTGATTAAGTTAATCGAGCATTCCGGCGCAACGTTCCCCATGCGATGTCGGGCTGGGCGCACGGCTGGTGGCCGGGCTGCTGCCTGGCGGAGTGTCATCAGGACTGCGCCCAAGCGGTACCAGTAGTGGGCCCATGGGTCTACGTGCCCGAGGAGCGCCGCGTGATCCTCGGCTAACTGGCGTCGATGTCTTCGAACGTGGACGTCCTGGTCCGCGTTTGGCCAACGAGGCGGGTGGGGTGCCCATTGTGCTCGGAAATGGTTCTGCAAAGATACATTCGAAAATGATTTTACGACGTGGTGGCTTTAAATAATCGTAATTAATGTTAATGCGCGTTACGCTGGCGCATACCTTACTACATCCTACAAATGGAAATGGCAACATTGTCGCTAATGCTCCGGTCACTTGCGTCCGCACGTTTTGAGCACGTCCTGCTGCCTCATTTGCATTTTTACTCACAATGTTGCATACTTTTGGGAGCGGGAATTGCGGTTTTTTTAATTGCCAGCCAAGCCCATCTCGA
Source organism: Drosophila nr. fundita (assembly GCA_035044245.1). Taxonomy (NCBI): domain Eukaryota; kingdom Metazoa; phylum Arthropoda; class Insecta; order Diptera; family Drosophilidae; genus Drosophila; species Drosophila nr. fundita. Next base: position 60,114 of record JAWNMG010000682.1, read on the forward strand.
TAACAATGCCCTCATACAGCTTACTCAATGGCAGTTATGCAACGCAATGGTAAAATACCCTATTGACCGGTTTACAAAGGGGTATCTACTGGCATTCATTCATTAAATGAATTGTTTTACTATTATTTGCCCTTAATATATTTCTCCTTTTTCTATTAATTTATTTTTATTATATTAATTTCTGAATCGATTGATGTGAACAAATAAATGCAGGATAATACATAATACAGGTACAGAGCACCTTGTAGTCGATCAATCACTTATTCCCGTTGTATTTGCTTTTGCGATTATGACTACTTAGCAGAGAGGTTTATTTCCGTCACGTGTTGTCTGGCGCTGCCCGCAGCATACGCGCTCTCCCCTTACCAGGCGACACCGACATGCACAAACGTGTACACACACACACCATCATTTCGGCTGCGAGTCTGAGCATTTAAGCCGATTTATTCAATTATCATTTGTCGTGCAAATTTGACATGCGCGCCAACGTGTTTGTAACTAAAAATTCGAATGGGAGTTGCACAAATTTGTTGGCGAATTTTCATTGAATTTGCCTGCTGGTTGCATTCATTTTTAGTCTTTAAGAGTGAGCAGCTGTTTGCATAATTTAAAAGCGGCGCGCTGCTAATTAATACCTGTGAAAATCAATACAACTGTGTAGAAATTATTATTAGTCCACTAAACGATTGAAACGTGCCTGGGCAAATATCTCAAGCATTACAAATTCGGTAATTGAATTGTATTCGATTGATTTAAATGTGGAGAATATCGAAACAAACAAACATTTTCTGGGAGTTCGTTATTTGAATTTCTTACGCTTCAGATATATCATCCAAACAACGAATTAGTTTTTATTTAAAAAAAAATATGCTTTCAATCTACGCTGGCAAGACTTCCGAATGCACACCTACTCAAGCGGAGGGCTTCAATAAAAGGCACTTAGGAAGTACTTTAGAATGCCGCCAAGCAGACGATAAAACACTATTAAGCTGGGGCTGTTTCGGATTCAGTTTCTGTTTGTACACCAGCGATAATGCAGCCAGATGCAAATCTTTGAACAAATATTTGGAGTGACTGCGGGAAGAAGGGGCGAGCAAACTAAAGGGGAGCAGTAAATGCCAATTAATCTGATGATATAATGAAAGTGGTTTGTGCTGTGCTAAAATTGTCACGTACTACAAGTGAAGTTACCCCTCCCCCACACACACACACACACACACACACACACAACCGGAAAATGCGGGCAGCCAAAAATGAAAAAGGGGGCAGCGACCACAAAGTGCCACTCAAGTGTGCCCAATTGTTGCCAGAGATGCAGCATACACACACAGATGAGTATGTTAAAAGGCAGCGTGAATGTGAAACTCAAACGTGATTATGTCGGCGATTAGCGACAAGTGACACACAAGTGCCAGGCAGGCGGAAAGGCAAAGGGGCAGGAAGAAGCCGATAAACAAAACAGATGCTGGCTGCACTTACCTTCCTCGTGCGGAGGCACGGACGGGCCACTTTCAGCCTCGCCACTGACTACCTCGTGCTGCGGTAGTGGTGATGTGGTCGTTCCACCAACCGCCGATGATGTCGGCGTCGGCACGCGCTGCAGCGATCCATGGCCACCACCGCGTCTTGTGCTGCCACGTGGTCGTCCTCGTCGTGCACCACGTATGTGGTGACGCCGCCGCACCGACGGCATACTATCAAAATCGCCCAGGAAGTCTGCAAAAAAAAAAGAATAATTGGGTTTTATTTATTAATTTGGGTATTTATATATACGAGAGCCAGAAATTGTATATTCGTCTGGAGTTTTTGGGAGTTTTAAAAAAACACTGATTTGGGATGTGTTTCATATATTGTAATGTGTCAATTATTCTAAGCAATAAGGCTCTTTTCACCTGCTTTTTCTGTTATTTCACAGGTGGGGCATGTATCAGTGGTTAACATTCGATTGCAACATTCATTGATAAATCTGCAAAATTCGGCGACCGTTATTATTTATATTAATTTGGTGTAATTATGATATACTTTTCTAGGGCTAGTTATGCAGAAACTTTTATGGGTGCTGATTAAGTATTTGACAATAGTAACCGATATATTAACATTTTTAAGCTGTAGCAGTTTAACTATTAAAAAAATCTTTAAATTATAAATTTTTTTTTTTAAATTTTAAAATTGTAATTTTTAATATTAATATTAATATAAGTAACATAAATTGAAATGTGAGAGTTCTGTGGTGTACCCATTTACAAAAACACCATGGAAAATACATTTTTTTTTTCAACATTTTGGAAAAATGTATCCTCGAATTATGAAAAAGGAAAACCTTAGTTTTTAGGAAGACATAATCCGTTTCACAAATGTTCTTTCTGAACAATGAAGTGAGTTACCATTACAATTTTGATTTTTTTTGTAATGAAAAAACACTGCTGCTTATTTTGGAAATTATGTCCGTAATCTATTTAGAGGATTAGGTAACTTCAATAATAATAATCGAAATATTAATCTAAATTTGAACGCTCAGTGATTGACATTCAGTCATCACTTTCTCATCACCAATCACCCACTCAGCTGCACTGCCACTGAGTAGCAAGCTGCAATGCAATGTGTGTCATGACCATATTTGAACTTACGTGATACATTTTCTAGGCGAAACTCAAGCCAAATAACAAGTCGAAACTGTGGCTCCAGCACCAGGGTTCAAGCACTGCGATGTGTGCATATTTTATTTGTCTATTGCAGCTTTGGGAGGTTCGAAGGTTTTTTTGTGTTTGGCATTTTTCCCTTTTGCTTTGCTTAACTTGAAGTTAACTGTAAATTGCTGCATAAATAAAACAAACTCCACTAGAATACAAGAGACGGGCTTCAGAAAGCAACTCTAACTAACAACTGATGGCAACAATGTCACTGTTGACTCTGGTTGTTGTTACTCTGGTTGTTGTTAATGTTGTTGTTGTTTTTATCGTTGTTGTCGCAATGGCGACATTGCCTGGCGCTTGCTATTTTGGTATGCACCGCAAGTGCAGCAACATCATCGCATTCACAATCTCAATCAACATCATCATCGTCGTCTCGTCTGGTCTGGTCTGGTCTGGTCTGACCTGGCCTGGTCTCTGGCAAATCATCATCGACATAGTCTCGTCAGTCGAGTGATCATCATAATCATCATGGGATACAGGCAACAACAAACAACAAACAACAAACAATTGAAGCCGCTACTCTGTTGGCCCCTTTGTGGCATTGTCAACAACTTTGGCAGGCAACTTAAAGCAATTTTTAATGAGACTTCAGCTCGATTCTAGCCCATCGCTTCAACTCTTGTTGCAGTTGCGCCCAAAATCGAGAACGAGTGCCAAATTATTGAATCGCCTGTCTGCCTTGTCTGCTGCCATAAGTTTTATCAATAATATTCAATCCAAGGCAATCCTTCGCCAAACTCAACCCATTCATTGGTAATATTATTTTGGGCAATTTGTTATTTTGATTGCTGTAGCTGTTGCTTTACCCATTTATTTCGGTCAAATGTTACGTTGCAGGCTGAACGTCAATTTGTCTAAAGTTCGCTTTTTAGCATATTTCATTCAGCCATTTTAGCTACCGACTTGGCGCTGGGGAACGCTATGAAACATAAAATCAATCAGAATGTCGATTATTCAGGGTAGTTGGGCATTAGCTGAATTGTTTCATTTATTTAAGAATACAATTTTTAGTAAGAGAAAATCTAAATCTAAATTAGATAATCTAAAAGAATTAATCAAATGATTAACGACTGTTTGTATAACGTGAACACATTAAGAATCGTTAATAGAGGTTTAATAATGTTATATATATATATATATATATATCAGCATAAAAAGCCGATTCGATCTAGTCATGTTCGTCTGCATGAACAAACGGATCTCAGATACTTATACATATCAATTTTTTTTAAATACCTGCGTTTCGCATTTATCGATGTATGGCGATTTCCCTTATCATTATCCTTTATGAGAAATCGGGGATATAACATCAACACCTAAGTTCATTGCATTCTTACTTGTTTCTTCAGTCCGTGAATAAAATTGTCGACTAGTTAGCACATATTAAGTGCACAGTCAATAAAATTAAGAACATCGTAATTTTATACCGATTTTAAAGGTATATATATTTAAAGTCAACTAAAATAAATGATAAATATTTTTTAAAGTTAACAATTATGCAAATCCAAATGAGTAAACTTCAACTCATAAGTGTCTAAGGAGTTGCTGTATAGCTTAGCAGAATCATCGCGTATTATTCAATGTTATTTTCTTATAATAATAATAATAATTCTTATAATAATAATAATTCTTATAATAATAAAAATTCTTATAATAATAATAATTCTTATAATAATAATTCGTGTTTGTTTATTGGTTATTATGCGATTGTTGTTGCGAAATTGCTTTACGAGAGTTGGTGCCCTCAAATTGTGCAATAGCAGGGCGGGTAGAAGGCAACTCAAGATACCTGGACTTGAGCAACTTTAAGATGCAGGCACACTGATGCACAAACAACACAGACACACACACAGACACGAATCACACATTTCTGTATCTTCGCAAGGGAACTTGGGGCGCAAGGAACGGCGCGCATAATCGGATTTTACAAATCATTCATTCAATTATCTAATTGATTTGACTGATGATCATTTGTGAACCTTGATCCTAGCCCGGCCAGCTAAAGTCAATGTGACGCATGTTTGTTACGCTTGATAAGCAGCAATTTGGAGCTGGCAGCGAGTCGACGCACAGGGTAAGGGAGGAGGAGCGGAGGTTCTGGAGGAGGCACACCGCCATTCTTTGCGGCAGCTCACCTTTGACTGTGAGACTCTAATGCGCCTGCCATGACTAAGTGCATCTTGGTCTTGGCCAGATTTAGGCGCTTGAGATTACTTTTGTAACTGACTGCGACTGTGAATGTGAATGTGTCTGATGCTGTTGCTGTAGCTGCAGCTACCGTATAAGCCGTTAAAGATATAAATTGCAATTTTTTAGCGACTTTGCTCAGCCAGCTGGCAAATTGAAGATTGCAAATTGTAAAACCGAAAATGTAAATATATATAAGAGAGGTATGTGGCACTGGTGCTTGTTAAAAATACTCGAGGCAAGTCTACGGCTACAATTTATTCTGCCAATTCACATATAGAAATACTCAAACTCCGGTCTGGACACTGGCTTGGAGAGATAAATCAAACGAATTTGATGCAATCGCCAGCCACGTGGCGTAAACTTTTTGCGCTTCGGAGGTGGCACTTCCAGTGGTCCAGGAACCTTGGCTGGTATTGGACAATGCGGCGGATTTGGAGGCATTATGTGCGGCCTGGCCAAGCTAAGGATACGGGCCGTGGGACGTGCGGTAAGTGCGGATGGGCGTACGGGAAAGCGCAGAGTGGCCCAGAAATCATCTTCGACTTCCTTGTTGGCAAAGCAACACGGAAAGAAAGGTCCTGGAAAGGGTCGACCCTTATCGTGGCGTGGTGGCTTTCCCCAAACAATTACCGGTGAGTAGGCGTAAAATGGACGTTCGTGCTCGTGCTTCAGAGTCATTTTACGTTCCAATGGCTTTGATAGTGCCTCCATTTTCTCAACCAAATCCTCCATTGGTATTTTGCGCTTCGGGCGTCCGCACGGCAAGTATTTTGATTTACAGGGTAAAGGATCTGCGGGTACCACCTTCAGTTCCTTAGGCATTGCGTTGTTCATAGCCCACTGAAAGAATTTTTTCCAATCCTTTTTTTTCATGGGTCCTGGCTTCTGCCAACGCGTTAATTCGGGCTCTGCTCTCTGTATGCAGCGCCGTTTGGGTTGCGCATTGCGCTCGCACCACTCAACCCACGATGGTAACGGATTGTCGCCTTCCTCCACGTTTGCCTTCTTATCATCACCAGCCCCGTCCTCGCTATCGTCGAAGTCCATTTTTGCAAAATAAAACCTTTGAAAATAATATTGTCTGTGGGAAACTTTAAATTTTGTAATAGAAATTTTTTATTTTTTGTTGGTTAGCTTTTAAGCATATGTTTTTTCCCCTAGTCTTATGCAAGGAACAATAAAATCTAAAAACAATTAGCACAAGGCATGCTATCGTACTACGATTATTTTCAGATAACAAGCTAATCATCGATTACTGGCATTCTTGGATTGCGAGAAATCCACCAAAAATATCGAACAAACTCATACAGTATTTGTCTTCGATATTACCTATTTGGTACTAACGTAAGCACATATTTTGCGATTGGGAATCTCTGCGCTGTTAAAACTAAGAAGAAAAAATAATTAGGTATAAAATTAAGTTCGAGCAAAATTTTAACAATTGCATATTATTATTTTAATTGTTCGATAATTTTTTGCAGGATTAAGTGAACATGTGCAGCATCGAATATACAATGAATCAATGGATAGAAATTAGATGGCACAATGAATACATTCAATCGTTACCACTAGTTTATTTCCATTGAGCCAAGTACTAGGCAGCCACACAATTGGCATGTATGTGACTCGTTCAGGACCCGTGAAATCGGCGTAGACAGAAACTGGAGGCGAAGCAGATGCTCACGCCATTGTCCTGCAGTCATCTTTCGGCGCCTGGGCAGTTTCTCATCTCTTTTCATCATTGGGTAGGAGCGCGGCCGGGCTAACTCCATAACTTTTCTGGACGGTTTGAATTTGAGTGCATTTTTGGAAACAGGGAATCGAATGTTTGTCCAAAAATCAATCTCTAATTCTTTATGCTGAAAACAGCAAGGGACTTTTTGCTTTTTAGTGGGCCTCCCAGGCTCTGGTTGCGGTGGTGGTCTCCTGCTAAGCTGCGGCCGATAGGCATGCTCCTTTGGAGGTGGCGCAATATACTTGCCACGTTGTCGTGTTGGTCGACTCAGCCTTCTTAGATGTCCCACCATTTCATGCATCTTTTCCCTTTCATCGTGTAATTTGCTTGCGACATGCATGAAAAACGGTGGATTTTCTTTTGATTTTCTTTTGTGTTTCGCTTTAACAGCGGCCCATGTGTAGAATTTCATCCACTGTTCCCGATTCATTGGTCCAGACTTTTGCCATCGCGTTGGCGGCTCGGGTATGCTAGCCGCCATGAACCTGGTCTTTGGCTTCGCATTGCGTTCCGCCCATTCTTCCCAACATGCCCTTCTGCTTTTCATAATGCTCTACAAATTTTTTTTTGGTGTAGTTGGCCGAAATTTTGTCAAAATAAATTCACAATATACATATGTAGAAAAATTGTTTTTCCTAATTTTTTTTTGTCTGCATTTTGTGAAATGTTCCCATAAATAATTTTATCCAAATGATTTTAAATTTTATTTAGTTCTATTTGAAGCAAAAGTTGCATGGTTAGCTACATTTCAACCTTATAGTAAGTAAAGAATTGAGTTGTAAACTACCAGTATATTTCTAGTAAGACGAACGGCAATTAAGTGAATCTAAATTTCTCGAAGTCTTGTGTTTTTTATCGCCGTTCAGTTGGAAATATTTTGTTATATAGTTGTTTTTGAGGCGTTGCACAAGTACTTCTTTTTACAGCCCAAGAAAGTCAGGAGAACAGCTGCTACTTCGTATCGAGGGTTGTATCATTAAGCAAATGTAGCGTAAAATTGCTTTTGTTTCCGACGCCAGAGCCTATCGATGGCATATGTGGTGTCGATTTCACACATGTTATGAGCACTCTGCGGTCGAGTACGAGTTAGGACCGCACTCAGATTGCTGACTTTCAACTTGCTCAAGTTTGTCCTTAGAGGAACAGTTCCGGCTGTATGAGAACCAACAGGAAATGTCCCCGATCGAACGAAAAGAAAAAAAAAAAAACAGTCTCGTGAATTATTAAAATTCTTCAGGCTAACACCACGAAAGCAAAAGCAAGAGCCAAACCAAACAAGAAATGCTGACAAACATCGTTGTTTGACCAGGTTAGAAACTGGCGACAACAAATCATGACAACGGTAACCAACAAACGGTCGACGACAATAACCACGACGACGTCGACGATGGCGATGGTGATGGTGGCGGCGACGGCCATGGTGACGGCGACGGCGATGCACATCATCAAATGCAACACGCGGCAGCATGGATAATAATGAAGATGGGCGACAATGCCAACTGGCCGTAGCAAGACGGCCAGGTAAACAAACAGACGACTAACAACAACAACAACAACAACAACGACAACGACAACAACGCCAAGAACGCTAGAAAGGTACTCGCACAAGACACACAAGGCAAAAAGTGCGATCGATTGCAATGCGCACCGAATTTCAATTGGGCATCGAGAGACCATAAGGCAAAGACCAGAGAAGTCCAACATACAACGGCAGAAGCTTTCGTAATGGATGGCCATGGCATTCAGGAAATACTTACAGCTGCTATTGATGATAAAACAGCACCAAGTACGAACACTACCCGTGCCAGTGCCAGTGCCAGTGGCAGACCAGTTCGAGCAGCGATCACTTGCCAAGCATTCAGTCGGACAAAGACTACAAAAGGAATTGGGTTATGACCTCGAATGCGTGTCGCCAACATCGATTGGCGCTGCAATGCGATGGGATGCTCCTCCGATGCGGTCGGGAGTGCGTGATTGAGCCGTTTACATTGTGCATTAAAGTGGGTGAATATGGGACATACGGGACTAATGCCCATTTTCCATTTCGGCAAATAAATGAAAAGACGAGCAAACAATTTCAAATATTTCAAAGACTCTGCCAAAAGTCTTCCCAAGCGCTCAAGATCTAGATATCCATTTTGATGCACCAACGTAAGTTTAATGAGATCTGAATTCACCAGGTTTATAACTTCGGATGATGATTTCTTTAATCCCTTGCATAATTTTGCCCAGGACATAAAAAATAAAGAAGGAGGTTGAAATCTGAGATGCAGTCTTTATTTTTGTGTATTATTAATTAAAACCTTTGCTTTAGTTTTATGTCTTGTCAGTCTGTTGCCTCTAATGATTTTCATGAACTCTTTCTAGTCAGATCTTTGCCAAATGTCTCCAGTTATTATTTTTGCTATGTGGTTGAACAATGTTTACTCAAACTTAGAATGACGATGTATAGAAAAACATAAGCAGACATAATAAAGGACATATAGAATATAACGTTCATTGGCCAGCCAAAGTAGACGTTACGATTCACCTGAAAAAAACACAAATTAAAATTACGTTTTATAAATATTTGCATATATGGTTGGACCTAATCTCAAGGTTGTAATAAATGTGTAGTTCATTACGTAATAATAATACTGAATACCTCCTATGCCGACTCTAAAAGGTAGAAGCCATTTGGAGCAGCTGCGAATCAACACAAATTTTAAGCAAAAGTAAAGTAACACATTTTTCACATTTTGCATTTTTGCAGATTAAATAAATCGACAATAGATTATCTCTTGCTTAAGCCAACTGTCAATAAATAAGCACTAAATAAAATACATTACCTTATGATTTCAGCTATATTATAAAATTCTCGCGTTTAAATTAAATAGAGGCGAATATTCACAGCCTGGAAATACCAAAATTAAATTCTTTTAATTTGCGCTTGGAATTTAATTATTTGATTTTTTTGAGCAACGCATTTCGTTGGAATACTTCACATATAAATATGATTAGCCAATTTAAGTCAAAACCACTTTAATTATAAAGTTTTAAATCAATCAGACAAGTAGCAACAGCGACTGCCAATCCGAGCGGTCATCCATCTGCGATACACATTTTCAGATATTCATACAAACGAGTATTGCCAGTACGGGCTGGGTGCTGGCCGGGCACGTACTTGCTCTCGGCGCTATGGGGCCAATAAGGTGTAAATTTATGCGCCAGCGCCAGTTAAGAGAATCAGTCAACAACAATGCAACAATAACAACACAACAAACGACTTCGGTCAACAACCATTAGCAAACAAGCCTATGCAATTTATTGTTAATTCTTATAAAAGCTCAACAAAACGCACATTTTTCGTATGCCTTTTTTTGTTGATTTTGTTTTTATCTTCACGTGCAATCGAAGCGCATTTTGTAATTATTTGTAAGCTGTGTGAATTTTTGTGGCCAATCAGCGTTTTTGTTCGCAGTTTTGATTTGCTGCCAAGATTTCAACGATTTCAACGTAATTGTATCTCATGGCTAACGTGTATTCTATGAGATTTATTTTGTTCGTTATTGCTGCTTACGCTGTTGTTGCTGTCGTCATGTTCTTTGGGAGTTTTGCACCTTGTTTACAACTGTTTGTTTAATTATTTATATGTATCACAAGCAACACTGACAAAGTGGACAAGGATCTGTGATCAATCTAATGAATAATGAATACTCACTGTGCCACATTTTTCGATTGGGCGTTGCACTACATTTACCAACGTATCTGGATTCGTCGTTCGAAAATGTCTCTAATTGGCGCGTTGGGAAAGTAACTTGCAAACTCGGATCAAATGCATTTGGCACGCTTCCATTTGAAAACGAAATGAGTTAAAATGAAATCAATTAAAAAATTGTTTTCCCCGGCTTTATTACACAATGGAAACATTCAGTGGTATTGCAATTTGAATGCCTTGCACGCTTTGGCCACTGCCACTACTACTTGCTAAGTACCTAACCAACCGACCGGATGATTTGTGGACTGCCTCCAGCAGTATGTGAAAATTAACCCACATTTCTAGCGCCGTTGGGAAATGGGAAAAATTGTTTACAACCAACAACAGCAAATGGCGCAAAAATGCAGCGGAGATGTGAGAAACATAATTGTAAAAAAAATCCTGTTGCATAAAATTAAATGTGCTAAAATATGCCATCGTCAGAGGAAAACGAAATGTTGCCTTGGACAGCATCAAGTGTTGGCTGTGGAATGCAGTTCACTAAACCGTAGTTTTAAATAATATCGAGTGCGTGCGCCACGCGTAGTTGGATTGACTCAAGTCTAGGGTTGAGCACAAGCATGAAATGAAGGCCAATGAAGTGACAGAGGCAACAAATTTAAATTGAATACATTTAAGTGAAATAACTCTTTAAATGTGTTTGTATTCACAGAAAAATACAACAAGTAAAAAGTAAATGAAAAATAACATGTAATATTTAAATATAAATAAAAAAAAGAGACAAATAAAAACAATGTTAAGAGGATCATAAACTCATAACATGATGTAATGATTACAGAGTACTCGAAAAGATTCATGAAAAAAGTAATTAGTGATACAACGGTGCAGAGCGAAGGTCTATTTATATACGTAGGTAAAACATCTCGGAAATAGCGACGAAGAGCATATAGTAAGAATTTCATTTGCTCAGATTCCAATCAGCTTCGGCGAATCGGATATTGTTTAGATCACACACATGATCCACAACTGTATGAACATGAGAAGTAAGAAGAAGAATTTTCCAACTATGTCCACTTTAGAAAAATATTCATCAATTAAAAACGGGCAATAAAGTTAATAATCAATGTTTAGCAAAGGATGGATGTGTATACTATATTATAAAAATGTACAATAAATTGCCGCTTCCGAGATTAGTTAACATTTATAATTACAGACAAAGAAAAAAAGTATCTTTACAAGCGTTGTTTGAATATATCAAAGCATTTTTTATTGCTTGTACTTTTAATGTGAGCTCTTTAACCATAAAAAGCTCGTTTCCAATTTTGCCTCCCATTCATGACAATTTCTCATTATGGCCTATAACCAGCAAATAAATGTCTAAAGACAAACAACAAAAAAATCTGAAAACTGCAATTGCAGCCACAATTTATGTAGGCACAACACGTGAACCATTGATTAAATTAGATGTTTTCATTTACCAAGCCCTGCAAAGCTACAAGCAAAAACCAAAGAAATGGCACATAAAAAATATTTATGAGCGCCTCGTTTTTTGTGGCATTTTAATGCATAAGCCAAGCAAACTAGTAACAGCCAAATCAATAAGCCGAAAAACATTGCAGACTGTGCGACTGACTAACTGACTAACTGCCTAACTGGTTGGCTGACTGACAAGCGAGCCGCATTGGGGAACAAATCAACTGACAGCAACAATTTCCAGGCAACGAATGATATTAAATTGGGTTGCGTACGTGGCTGGCAAATGCTTAACAAAAACGGTGGTCAATACAAATGAATACGTTATCAACAACAGTCAGCCAAAATGCATAAGTCGATAGTGTTCGAATATAAGACATCCTTTAGTTGAAATCACAAACAATGTTTCAAATATTTATTTTTTATAAGATAAATTATTGCTGCAATTGAGTTCGGAATATATATAAAATAGAAAAAATTCAGACAACAATATATTTTTTTAAAATTTTATATTTTGTGTCCTTTTGAGTATTTGTTAAAATATGAAATGAACCTAGGAAATATCCAAAACCTATAATTCTTATCAAATTTAGTCTTTTATCTATGTTCTGTAGTATCAAGGAAGAGTCTTATTAAAAGTCTAGGTAATATATAACACACAAATATATTCTTCAGTCTGGTTTATGTATGTCTATATTTTCACAAGTTAACTACACAATTTTAAGGGGTACAGGGTATAGCAGCAGAGACGATGGCTGGCTACATAGGTAAAATTAGTTGCGTTTGGCACAGAAACTCCGGAAATTGAATTGGAAACCCATCTGCGAGGCAGCTAGCCAGGCTAGTAGTTAAGCAGGCCAGGCAAATGACCAAGTTAGCATTTACAAGTTACAGTTGGTATGTAGTAGTTGTTGTTGTTGTTGTCGGGGAGATTTAACTTTAACAACAAGTCGAATCAGTTGACGTTGCACTTGTCGCGATTGAACATCAGTTTGCTTTTTATTTCGCTGTGTTGCCTACTTTTCAACGTCTTGTACTTTCGATTGGTTAATTGTTAAACAAATTAAGCAACAGTTTTTCGAATGCAAATCGAATGCATGCCTTGTCTGGGGCTGCCTATAACAAGTTGCAATCACTGATTGCTGTTGCACATCCCACATGTAATTTGCAACTCATACAAACAAACAGGCCAAGTTGCTTAGCCCAACTCGTTCAGCGGGCCACAGACCACATTCTGCGATGCATGTGTCTCGCTCTATGCGCCTCGCCAATCGCCTTAGCCTGTGATTGCCAAATAAATTGAATTATTAATAATAAAGTGATTGTTGGACTTTGTTAAGAATTTGAGCTTATAATGCAATAAAACGCTTTATTTACCCGAGGTCGTTTAATGCATCATTTTAGTTGGTAATTTCTGTTGTCGGCCAAAGGGATGAAAAAAACAAGTATGCTCTATTCGAAAGAGCTCGACTGGAAGATACCGTACGCACTGCTGATATCGATTAAGATTCAGTTAAGATAATGAATATATATTTACTCTCGCTTCGATTATCATTCTGACTCCATTCCAAACGGAATACCCTTTGACTCAAAACTTATGTGTTTTTTATCCGATCTTGATGGATATTGTTGATCAATAAAATTCAACGTCAGATCGTCTCGGCTTTTAACACTGGTCTGGTTTGTTATATACTTCTGAATAAACCGTTCTGGGTAAAATATGATGAACAAACATTCTTAAGAATTTTAACTCGTATAGGTACTTACTCATTGACTCTCTTGCTGGACTGTCTCCATCCACCACTAGTGCCTCGTTATCGGATTCGTTATCAGGCTGGGGGTGTTGCCGCACACTTGTCGCACCCGGCACATAAGTCTCTTGGCTGTGTATTTGGTTGTTGCTTTCTGTGCCGCCACTGGATGTGGAGGAGGCAATGCCCAAATCAATGCACTCCTCTTCCATCTCCTGTTTAATGCGTTTGGCAACTGGGCCGCAACTGACTCCGTCATCTTCAGTTGCCGGTATCGTTACGCCACCAAAATTAGCCTCCTAAGACAAATACAATAAAAATTAGTTTAATTGCTAAAGTAACAATAAAAGCAATTAGCATATTTATTAGCAACGGAAGTAAGATAACAACAAGTATCGCCTGGCTATCTGTTTGTTTAGCTGTGGTCCACCCTAACTAACTGGCCCGAAAAATGTTTCATTTATAATTTATAGCAATTCCCGTTCTTCTGTTATTATTCTTGTTCGTCTTGTTGCCGCTGTATATAATTCGTACCAAACAGAGATTGTCGGTCAGCTTTTAAAGTTTCGACTCTATTCGGCCTGGGATACTACATAGAGTAGGAATGGGAACAGTATACCCACGTTTCAGAGCCTCGCTCAGCACAAGGGTAAATGTAAAGAGATTTGCATAAAATTCGCACAGATTTCGCTGGTAATTATCAAGATAGGCAACACAGTAGCAGATTTTACGAAAGGTGATTTGAATACAAAATAAAATGGAATTTGGGGTGTCTTATAATCCTTTATTGGTTGGGGTTTAGTGCAGAGTTATATAATATCCGGTACGTACATTTTCCATCAGTTCTAAAAGCTTAACAACAAGATATTAAATGCAAGATTATTTTGAAGCAATCATTCAATTTCTCTTTTCCACGCTGTTTCATAAAGAGGTCGCAACAGTCTATGATAACCTACTTGAACCAATGGAGCATACTACTCTACGTACTAGCCAAACTACTTTGGCAATTTAACAAATAACTGTGACACCAAATGACTGTAATCAGTTTCAAACGAACCGTTTTAATTAAGAGCCAACTTGGACTGAACGAAAAAATATGGGCAATGACACCTAACCTCAAACTTGAGTGGATGAATTTGAAACTTGAACTTCCAATTGACAGCCAGACGATGTAGAGAAAAAAGATGGCTGCGTGCCAGTAAAATACTCATATGCCATGGTGGTATATGAACCTGAGTGCTGGCCGCTTCCCCTCCACTCGAACCGAAGCGCAGAGGGTCTGAGAAGGTGAGGGAAAAAACTACGAATAGAACTAACCAAAAACGGAGAGAAATGAAAAGACAAAGAGGCAACAGACCATAATCAGTGTTCCATTGAACGCACAAAATCATTTAGCGAAACCGAAACGAAAAGAGCCGACAAGAGCCAGCAAACGCAAGCTGCACCCCACGAGCCCATAAGCCCACAAGCCCACAAGCCCACAAGCCCACAAGCCTACAAGGCAGCAGGCAGCAGGCACCAGGCAGGCACTTGAAACTGTTTTCCAAGACATGGACAGAAGCAGAAGACACAACCAAGTTGGCTAAGGTAAAGTGTTTGCTTTATTTGTACGTATGTACGTATGGGGACGTAGGGTAGACAACTCTTGGATGAATGAATATAGGCAAGAAATAGCAACAACAGTAGATCCACCTCGAATATATGTATTTCAAAGCTGGCAGCAAGTTCAAAGCACGCTACGTAACAGACCAAGACAAACTTGACGATGAGTTGAGTTTTGTAGCAAATTGAATTGTCGTTGCTGTTTCTGTAGTTGTTTTTGTTGTTGATGTTGTTGCATGAATCACGTGACCATGACCACCTAGCAGTGCCCAAGTAAGAACAACAAAAGAGCCAGTCTTGAAGTCTTATCCCCTACCACAGCCGCCGTATCTGAGACTGCAGCTGTACCTGTATATGGCCAAGCTGCAATTTGAACTTCACTTAAAAGATCATTTACTTTCATTTAGAGACTGGGCAACTTGTCGCTTCATGTAACGAGTGTAAACTTGGTCTAATAACTGCACATTAACAGCCAGTCGGATCATGCGTATAGAAGCAACTTTTTGGTACACGATTTAAGGGTCAGATAAAAAGGTGCATTTTGCCACAAGTCTCAGGATTTACATAGCTATTCTCTGTACTTACCTTATTCTGCTTGCGCCGCTTACGTTCATTTGTAGTAGCAGCTGGCGCTGATGTGGTTGCTGTTGTTTTTGTTGTCGGAATGGGGGAGGAGGAGGATTCGATCTCCTCTTTCACCTGCAGATTGGCTTCCTGTCGATCTGTTTACAAACAAATTCAAACTTATTTAAATTACATAGTCGAAATTTAGAAATATGTCGGTAGTAATTAAAAAATATATTGCTCAAATTACTTCGAAATTTTGTAAAACATTTCCCTTAAAATGACTTCAAAAATTATTTAAATTTACAGAACTTTCAAGTATTGAATTATGGAAAAAAAACGCATATTCTGAACAATCTTAATAAGTTAACTGTATGCATGCCTTGGCGTTTTTATAAGAATTAAATCTTATTCATTTAAGCAGTACATAGTCAGCGAATTTGTTTAAAAATAAATACATATATCACCTCATCTAATCCATCTAATCACAAACAACTTACATTTCATTTCAATTTCTTCATCATCCAATAGCAATGAAACGACTTCTTTGGGCTTGAGTGTGTCGGGCTTGAAATTGCCGCCACTTATAACCATGCGTTGTATCTGGAAAAACAAAACACAAAAATGATGAAAAAACATATGCGTGAAAATGCCGAAAAAAATTGAAAGAGCAGCGCCTCAGGAAATGAAATGAAACACGTAGAAGGGAATAGCGCCTGGGGCTGAGCATAGACTTACTTAGCTTCCGTTCTGGCGGCCTTAGTACTTTAATATGATAATGAGAAGTTGGGCAATTAAACTAATAAATGCACAGGGACACAGAGAAAACAAACACTGAATGTGTGTTCTTATAGAGAACTTAAAGGCGTAACCGAAATGTCGCCTAACCAATTGTATAATTAATTTCCGGTATCGTTTTACCCTTGTCTTTATATCTGCCCCAAACAATGCACGTCGTGCACAAGTGTTTCATGTGTGCGGCTCGTATTTCATTCGGTACTGCGAAAAAGGCGCAACAATGCGCCAGGCAACTACAGCTCAGGCATGGGGAAGTCGACGCACGTGCCTAATGTAAGGCAGTAGAAAGCAAAAACACAACAAACAAGCGACTTTTTTTGATCGGTTTGCTGAATAGAGTTTTGCGGTTTCCTGGCCCCGAGTAGTTTTTTTTACCTCGCTCTTTTCACGTGCCCGCTGCAGAATTCGCTCCTCGATAGTACCCTTGCAGATGAGACGGTAGACTGTCACCTGTTTGGTCTGGCCCAGACGATGAGCCCGATCCATAGCCTGTTGGTCAACGGTGGGATTCCAGTCCGAATCGTAGAAGATGACCTGCAAGCAAAAATGTAAGATGATTTAGAAGTGATATATTAAACCTTGAATAAACATCCGTTTACTAGCATATAATCAAATATCTCTTAGCCCACTCAAGTGACAATTGAAATGAATATGTAAATAAGCATTCGACACGCACATCCTTTCGCAATCCTTTTGATATGTGGCATTTGTCAACGCTGCATATTAAATGTGGGCACGAGTATTGAATAATCTCTGTCGAGTCACGAATTCTACGTCTTTCCTGTTATTTCGGCTATCTACTATATTATAGAAGGGGATTTTTTTTTTTCATTTGGGACGTGTGCAGAGTGCAATTGGGCTGCGTTTGTGCAAGGGTTGAATCGAGACTGCCACATCCGACAACTCAAATTGGAACACGTGTTTTCAAATCATTCATATCAGACTTAACCCCCCCATTACTCTATGTCGAGATCAGTTTCCTTTTGACAGACAGCATTTGTATTTCATTGGAATTGAGACGAAAAAAATGAGACTAGAGTATGATTGAATACTTGAGATGTTATTACAAGTGGTGGAAGATAGAAATAATAACCTTACGGAATTTGTATAACTTTTGTAAGTTCGTAGTTTTGTGCTTATAGAGGTTTGTGCAATTTATAATGATTGCATTCAATAGAAATCTAAGCGTTGAGAATCTAAAATATTTGACAATGAAGCAAGCCTTGAATTGGCACATTTCAAGAGAAGAATTCCAAGGTCATCTTAATGGGTTAAGGGGTATGCCGGCAACATGGTAACTTAACGGCTATCCTGAGTTAATTGATATAGGCTGCTCAGCTTGCCTTCCTTTAGGTTGGACCAAACTAAGCTTCAAACACAAAATCAAAATGTGCAGTGGCAATGTCGACGATATAATTGTAGTTCATTTGCCTTGTGTGAATGTGATTGCCGTTGATAGCAACAAATATGTCGGATTCGATAAGGTGCTGTGACATCTCAGTTAAAAAATATACGGTTTAGGTAATACGAATGATATTGAATTAACTAAGGATTAATCTTTTTTTTTAAGGCTGGATTATATAAATGAAAAATTACAGAAAAGTTGATGATTTCAATCTGCTATATGAGGCTCACGAACAGAAATTTGATCACATTTAAATATCGAAAGTCGAAAATGATCCCTGGAGAGATACAGACACTATTGAAGTGTGTGCTATTGATATTTCAAGAATATACTGATATACATATATATATATATATATATATATATATATATATTAAGTGTATTAAGTATTCTAGCAACAAATGTTGGGTACCCTCGAATGTCTTATATTTATATTTTTGATTAATCATATTACATATAAAAGTTTCTAAAATTTAGGGACTACTTTAAATTATTACTCGACTTTAAATAATGGACATTCTTTTAAAAAAATGTTTAATTAAATCATCATCGTAAAATGACTGCAAATACATGATACGGAACCGTATAAACATTAATGTCCGAATTAAATTTCATTGGAACTGTCTCCCTAAGTAGCGTTGATAAGCCACAGCATGATATTGACTTCGCTTTCAGTTTCCAGGCCAATGCCTTAATAATAGATTGCTAGTAATATTTGCAACCTCTTATACGATTTGCTTACATAGATAACACCCTTATTAACTGTAAATGAAACTGTACGATAAGAGTTGACGTTTAGCTAAGCAACACCTTTTAGTAGTGCGCGAAGAATGCCTTCAGTTGAAGTATAAGTTCAATTCTCAATTGTTTCGGACTCGCTTCGACTAGCTAGGCTGATAACACACTACATTTTATTGAGTTTGAGAATGTATTAGGCCGACAATTCGATAGAAGTATGATTGTATGCTTTACTACCTCTTGCGCGGTTTGACACTTAGATTATAATAAGTGCACGATAAGATTTACTACTTAGCTAAGCAATACTTATTAGTGCTCGGAGAGTGCTCGAAGAGTGCCTTTAGTTGCAGTACAAGTTCAATTCTCAACGATGACACAACACCTAGTCGGAATTACCCTGCTGCTGCTAGCATTAGGCCAATGGGCTCAGGCTGGTGACAATATATTTCAGAATACTTTCAAACAACTGCACAGAGAGCCTCCTTTGCCCGAGAACCAGAATCGAGCTGATGAGGTACAAACATTGTGGATCGAGCAGAAGTTGGATCACTTCAATGAGTTCGAGACTCGAACATGGCAAATGGTAAGCGTCAAGTATTATATAATAGCTCACAATCGATTACGAACTTTTTAATTTCCCCTAGCGGTATATGTTGAACGATGTGTTCTTTAAAGCCGGTGCTCCCATGTTCATTTTCTTGGGCGGAGAATGGGCCATTTCCACAGGTCGCATTACAGGTGGTCACATGTACGACATGGCCAAGGAACACAATGGTCTGCTTGTCTACACCGAACATCGTTACTACGGCGAAAGCCATCCTCTGCCGTGAGTGATATAACCCAATATTTTAGTGAAGTTTCTCATGGATTTCTACATTCTTCAGTGACTTGTCCAATGAAAATATACAATATTTGCATGTGAAACAAGCATTGGCCGATCTGGCACATTTTATAACCACACAAAAGGCAACTTATGAGGGGTTGAGCGATTCCAAAGTCATTATTGTCGGCGGCTCTTACTCGGCTACTATGGTTACTTGGTTTAAGAAGACCTATCCAGATTTAGTAGTAGGTGGCTGGGCTTCCAGTGCACCACTTTTAGCTAAAGTGAACTTTTTGGGTATGTTTGCCCTTTCAACTAACTATATCCTATCTAACTTATAATGCTTTTCATCAAACTTGCTTAGAATACAAGGAGATAATGGGACAATCCATAACCTTAATGGGCGGAGCTGACTGCAATAAGCGTATTGAGAATGGAATTGCAGAAATGGAATCGATGTTTGCCACTAAACGAGGCGCAGAGGTCAAGGCTATGTTAAAGCTCTGTGAACGTTTCGATGTATACAGCGATCTGGATGTGTGGACATTGTTCAACGAAATCTCCGAAATATTTGCTGGCGTTGTTCAGGGACACTAGTAAGTATGAGTTCAAATAGATGCCAAATATAGTGGTTATAATGTTATTCATTCAACAGTGCTGGACGGATTGAGGGCGTCTGCCAAAAAATCATGGCAGAAAGCTCTGATCTTATAGGAGTTAGTAAGTACGTACTCGATGAATTTCAAAAGAGCGGTGGCAAATGCAACGATCTCAGCTACGACGCCATCATTACCGTTCTTTTGGAATCAAGATACAGTGGCGACATAAGTAAGTATTTAAGTGACTCGCTGTTTCTAGTATTGCTTAAATTGTAAATAAATATTTGCAGTGCGGCAATGGATATACCAGACATGTAATGAGTATGGCTGGTACCAGACCTCAAGTTCTTCGGCACAACCATTCGGCACCAAGTTCCCCTTAGCATTATTCACGACAATGTGCGGTGATGCTTTTGGCTCCCATTATACTGACTCATTTATCGAGACACAGGTGGCAAACACAAATACCGACTTTGGGGGCATGTCGCCTAATGTGCAAAATGTGTACCTAACTCATGGCCAATTGGATCCCTGGCGTGCAATGGGCATTCAGAACGAGGCGCAGGCTACCACTATACCAGGTGGACTGATTAAAAATAATAATAGTTCCAAACATTTAATAATCATTTTGTCGATTTTGCAGAACATGCACACTGTGCGGACTTAGGTTCGATCAATGACAGTGACACCGCCGAAATGCGAGCCTCGAAAGAGCGAATTGCTGAACTGGTTCGCGAATGGCTGGAGTAACATTATGGTTCCATTTTGGTTTCTGCGTTAGCAAAATCTAAAACTTAAGTTCTTGTGTTTTATTGCTGTAATAAATAAGTATGCGAAATACCAAAAATAGTTGGCTTTTAAGAAGATAGTGTTAAATAGAGTTTGATGGGATTTCGAAAATGGGCTGAAAATATATAGAACCCATAATAAAATGACTTAATATTTAATTAAATGATTGGACATCATAAATTTGTGCTTCTTGTTTTGCGGTTGAAAATCCCGTCTTATCACCAGTTTCAATTGAAATATTACGCTTATCAGCAATACTTTTATCATGATCGCAAATTAATGATAACTTGACAGCAGTTGGATTAAATAAAAGTTGAACGTTGGGCTCTGGTGTATTTCATTTTCAATCATGCTGGTGCTTCAGTTGGTAAGCCTATTGCTGGTGGCTTTGGCTAGCCAGGCAAACAGCCTGCAATGGAAGAAAGATGTGCCCGTTTTCGTGAAAACTTTAAGGGATCTGCATCGTGGTCCACCCCAACAAAAGGCGATTAGTCTAGACAGGGCTGTTGAGGAATGGATCACACAGCCCCTGGATCACTTTGATGAAAGCAATGAGAAGACTTACGAAATGGTAAGAACATTTTAAAGGCAATATTCTGACCCAAATATTTTGAAAAGTTTTACACTATGTAGCGCTATTTAATCAATGATGAATTCCAAACTGAGGGGAGTCCAATATTCATATATTTGGGCGGTGAATGGGCGATCTCCCCTGGCATGATACAAAGTGGTCATTGGTATGACTTGGCCAAGGAACACAAAGGCGTTTTGATCTACACAGAGCATCGTTATTATGGAAAAAGTGTGCCAACAGAGTAAGTGCAGTTATCCTAGTTTGTATCCTTTGTATCCTTTGCATATGAATATAAATTGTCAACAGGAAAATGACTGTGGACGATTTGAAGTATTTGCACGTCAATCAGGCGCTCGCCGATGTCGAATATTTCATCAAAACCTTTAAATCGCAGAATGCACAGCTCGCCAATTCGAAAGTATTGATATCTGGTGGCTCTTACTCAGCCTCAATGGTTGTGTGGTTCAAGCGACGCTATCCTGATTTGGTGGTGGGTGGCTGGGCCTCCAGTGCGCCTCTGCTCGCCAAGGTTGACTTTTTTGAGTACAAAGAGGTGACAGGTAAAGCCTTTCGTGAGCTGGGCGGTCAGAAGTGCTACGACCGCATTCAAAAGGGCATAGCCGACTTAGAGTATATGTTTGACAACAAACGTTCGGCTGAGGCACGCGCAATGCTGCGCTTGTGCAGCAACTTTGATCATGAAAATGATTTGGATATGTGGAACTTGTTTGGCAGTATTTCTAATGCTTTTGCGGGCATAGCGCAGTATCAAAGGTAAGTCAAGCATACTCGTATGCTTCAAGGCAATCAAAACTGATGGCTTTTCTATTAAATGTAGCCCGGGTGATATCGAGTATTATTGCACCTTCCTGCTGAGTTTTGATGATGATGCCACAGCCATTGCCAACTTTGTGTACTGGGCTTGGGGCTATGGAACGTGCATTGATGCACGCTATCAAGAAACCGTTGACTATTATCTGGACGGCATTGAGCATTTTGATGCGTGTAAGTTAGAATACTACTGATAATCGTGTTGTTATCTTTGATTAGTTCGTATTATTTGCGATAGCTCGCCCGTGGTATTATCAGACCTGTAACGAGTACGGTTGGTATCAATCATCCCGTTCACTTAACCAGCCATTTGGTACCAAGTTCCCTGCCACGTTTTACATTGAAATGTGCAAAGATGTATTTAGCTCCAAGTTCGGTAACGAACAAATCCAAAGCAATACCGTCCAGACAAATCTGGACCATGGTGGTATGGAACCCAACGTTGAGAACATCTATATGACACACGGGGAACTAGATCCCTGGAGTGCCATAGGTCATGGCGTTGCCGAAGGAGCCACGGTTATAAGCAAGGCCTCGCACTGCTCAGACTTCAACTCAGTTAGCGCCAGCGACAGCAGTGACATGCGCGCATCAAAGGAACGCCTTGCTGAACTAGTTCGAGAATGGTTGGCCTAACTTTTATTAACAGTGTTTTATTGTCAAGTAATAAAATGTGTAATCTACTCGTTTTTCAAATAATTTTTTATAAGCATTTATATCAAGCCGTATGTCATATGTATTTCTATCTGTATGACATTTCGAAATTACAAAAATAAATAGATGGATTTTTCTTGCAAGTCGATTAATTTGCATACTATTGATTTTTCAAAGTTTAAATAAACATAAAATTTAATGAACTAGAGCAAATTAATGCAATAAACAGGAAAAAGATCCGATCTCATAATGTACTGTAACGCATGTATTTATATTCTTAATAAGCGACAGTCGACAAGGATATAAATTCTCCTTAAATGCAAAGACTTAGGTACAAAGTATTTCTCAGTAAAACTATCTCAACTATAGCTGTTGTTCGACCAACTATATTGCCTACTGGGTTCTAATGTATGTTTTAAATATTCAAGTCTTCAGACACATTTTGCATACTTTCAGGATCGTATGAAAATGCAATAGTGTACGACAAAAGCTGAGGCATTGTGAAATATATTTTAAGGGATGTTTCCACACACCAAAAATGTTGCCATATATTATATTTTTACGCTCTCATACCGCAAGAATCATAGAATATTGGCTTTGTGCAATTTCCGTCTTGCTGTCTGTGCCCACGTCAGACAAACTGTAAAAATTGGAGTGCTACGTTCACTAGGAAGCAAGGAGGAAATCGAGGCTAGTCACCAAATTTGGTTGGTAGGTTGTTGGCGATGTCCTTCAAAGATCAGATATGCCCAGGTCCCTTGCCCTGACAAATTTAAATGGCTGTATCTTCCGCAGATTTTGAGTCAGAGCCAAATTTCTTAGGTATATTCATTTACGAATCCATAAAAAATTTGTATAACCACGCTTACACCTGCGCCCATAATCGCCAATGCCGATATTTAGGAATGTGCAACTCAATAAGCTACGCTCAAAGATAGAGACACTAAACTTGGAAGGTAGCTTGCTGGTAACGTCCTTCGAAGATTGACGTAGCTAGAGTCGCCAAATTTCGAAAGTCTGTTGCTGTTAACTGCCCCAACATATTGACAAAATAAAATGGGAGGGGCACGCCGATTCCGCCTTCCCAAACCAATACACCTGTTAGTGTAAATCGATAAAACCGAATATCTCACAAAATTTGTAAGCTAGAGTCCCCAAATTTTAATAGTACTCGTATATTGCTAATAACACAGAGTATTTTGCAGTCGGTTACGCCTAACTCTCTGTTGTTTCTCTCCATGGTGACGCCGATCTCAAAGGTGAATCGCAAGGAGGTTTCCATTCAAATTTGTTCGCCGATTTACTTTATTAGCAGTAAAGTTCGATTTAGAAAAATACACATTCGTTGTCATTATTAAGAATTGTATGCACAGACACGGAAATCAAATTAAATGTTTACAAAACCAGATTTGAAATGGGCGATCCTGAATCCGAATTAGACAAAATCAAAATAAAATTTCACCGATTCTTAAAGAAAGTTACCAGTAATCTTCTTGCTTGGTAGAAAGTTCATTGGAAATCAAGTAAGTGAAAAGTGTTAAATTGGTGTGAGAAGGGTAAGTTGCTTAGCTTACCTACAAAAAGTTTGTCTAAGGGTGTGAGCTGATGTCGAAGTTTAGTTGGGTTGGTCAAGGGTTGAGTGTCAATCTCGCTTTAAAAGCTTTGAAAATTAGACGAACAGCCAGAGGAACATGGAACAAAACCAAAATAGTATTCTCCGTTTGTTCACTGTACCCAAATCAAGCATACATTTGTATTTTCCATCTATGAAAGAGGACTAAAAGTAAGAACTCCAGAACACTTATTCAGCATCTGCTCAGCAATTTTCAAAAAAGTAATAGGTATCCATTTATAAAATATTTCTTTCAGTTGGTAGACAAGCATCTGAATGGATCACATTTGGATCTTACCATTTACTCAGTGTCCTAGTAAAATATATAGAAACCCTTAAGTGTATCGGTAGTTCGCACAAGATGCTTCTTATGTTTCTCAAATTGTTTAAGTATATTTTATAAATTTAGATGTCTAAGCCATAAGCATTTAATGTACAGTTGATCTATAACTTTAATGAAACCGGAGAATTTATCGATAAAATAAAACATGAAATAAACATGAAATTATTTTTTAAGTCTATTGCTCTTGTTGCCCTGTAGCTGGCTTTCGTACAGACGGAGAGACAGACGGATGGACGGACATAGCTAGATTTGTTATACAAGCTGATTAAAAATATATATACTTAATGGCATCGGAGATGCCTTGTTCTGGCTGTTACATGCTGTTACATCATTATACCCTTCTACCCATTTTTATTGGTTCAAAGATAATAATTTATAGAGTATAGACGTATTACTTCGCAATGAATAAATCATCCGATTGCGAAATTGTCCAAACACCAAGACCATAAATGTACGATGGCTTCTTTTTCCGAATGGTGGTCAACGTGACCTAGAAACTACTTGAACTTATCAGTCTTATAATAACATAACTTAAGACTAAATAAATTGTCAATATTTGCTTTTTAATTGACACTTATCTTTAATAACACTCCCTTCACAGCTATTTTTGTATAAATTCGCGGCGCATTGGGGTAGGAAACCATTCGCAAACTTGCGAACTATTAAACAAGATGAAATACACCCTAGTAGTACTAGCACTTCTGGCACCTCTGGCACCTCTGGCATCGGCAGCTAGTCTAAGCTCAGATGATTTTCCGATTACTGCGTTTGTACAAACACTGAAGGAGCTTCACCGTCGGCCACCAGTGCAGATTACCAGCAAGCGAGCAAATGTGGAGACTCGCTGGATCAGTCAGAAACTGGACAATTTTGACGAAGACAATGAGGCAGTCTGGGACAATGTAAGATGTGATCCTAAGCTCTGAGGCTCCTTCTTATGAACAACTGATCAAAGCGTTTTTTCATTTTAGCGTGTATTGATCAACGAGGACCACTTCGTGGATGGATCCCCAATCTTTATTTACCTTGGGGGTGAATGGGAGATTGAGGCCTATACTATAACAGCAGGACATTGGGTGGATATCGCGAGCGAGCACACTGGCTCATTGGTCTACACGGAACATCGTTTCTATGGCCAAAGCATTCCCATTAAGTAGATGATTTAAGTCCTAACATTAATCCAGATATATTAGATCCATTCCTTGATTTTACCAACAGACCCCTGACAACTGCGAACCTCAAGTATCAAAATGTGGAACAAGCTTTAGCCGATGTTGTCAATGTTATTAATGTTCTTAAAGAAGAGGAAAAATATAAGGACTCTAAGGTGGTTGTGCATGGTTGTTCCTACTCGGCGACCATGTCGGTTTGGCTTAAGAAATTTTACCCCGACATAATTGTGGGCAGCTGGGCGTCCAGTGCTCCCCTGGAGGCTAAAGTGGACTTTAAAGGTGAGTAGCCTATCTCAAAAATGCTATCACAATAATGTTTTCTATCGCCTCTTTGCAGATTATATGACAGTTGTTGGGCAAGCGTACAGGGAGCTCGGAGGAGATTACTGTTACGACATCATCGACAATGCCACCTCCTATTATCAGGATCTATTTGAAAATGGCCAGAATGCGGAGGCTAAGAAGCTCTTAAACCTTTGCGATGGTTTCGATGAGAACGACCAACGAGATCAATGGCAGATTTTTAGCACAATTGCAAACATTTTTGCAGGCCTCGCCCAGTACCAAAAGTAACTATCCAATACCCCATATAATGTACGCAAGCTACCTGAGTTTTTATTTCAATACAGCCCAGGAAACTATGACTTGCCGAAATACTGCTCAGTGCTTCGAGCCCTTAGCACGGATGATGCCACGGCACTATCTCAGTTTGTACAATGGCGTCTCGACTATCCAGATTGCGTTAACACCATATATCACTCAACGGTTAATTATTACAAATGGTCCATGTACAACTACGATGGCTGTAAGTGAAACCTTGTTAAATTAATAATGAATACTAAGTTTCACTAATCAAATCAATTCTTTCTTTAGCTAATCTCGGCTGGTTCTTTCAAACATGCAACGAATTCGGCTGGTATCAGTCTTCCGCTAGCAACAATCAACCATTCGGCTCATCTTTCCCAGCCACCCTGTACACCGACACTTGCAAAGATGTCTTGGGATCAAAGTACACTGCAGCTAAAATCCAAAAATATGTAAGCAATACAAACAAGGAGTTCGGAGGTGTGAACTCTAATGTCGAGAACGTTTACATGACTCATGGAGGATTGGATCCATGGAATAAAGTTGGGGCCGGAGAAGCACAGGGTGCCACCATTATTCCCCAACATGCACATTGTTCCGATTTGAATTCAATCAGTGCTTCGGATAGTCCTGAACTGCTTGCATCCAAGCAGCGAGTGGCTCAACTGGTTCGCGAGTGGCTTGCCTAATATCCCAATGGATTAATATAACTTTTTTTAAATCTGAAGAAAAAATTTAAATTTCTGTCTGTATACACATAATCAATTTTGCAATGAAGAACATATTTTAAAAGCATAAATACTTTTTACATTTAACTTAATTGCAATACCTTACAGCAAAGGAACAAAAAAGCAAGGGCGCTCAGAGCACTATCAAAGGCATAATAATTCTATACCATAAGTTGTTGGCTTTCCTATGTGCAGAATGGTTCGAAGATATAAGGAAAGGCGCCGCATTGATCTGCATTCCAATTCCTAACATTAAAGAGTTGTCTTTATCATGGCCTGCTTTAGGCGAATGGCTACACTTACGGAGTTTTTTTCAAAAACTAGCAATAAGAACTATTTTCGTGGTGTAGCAAACATTCAGTCAGTTCAGGCTTGTGAATATGCGCTGGCTTAGTTTTTTTTACTCTGCAGTCCCTATGCCTGCCATATGAAAAGAGTGCAATTGAAGACCTTCTCACTTGAAGACCTCACATCTCATAAAGGAAAATTTGCCAATGAATATAGAATATATTTAACAACTGGGTTCAGGGTATATCGTAGTCGAGCTCACTCGACCACAGCATTCTTACTTGTTTTTTAAACACAGTTGCATGACTCCAAAGCCACAAGCCGATCGCAGAATAACTTGATCTAATCGAAATATCGTAGCAGATTTTTAATTCTTTCTGGATATATTCATAGTCATCCTTCATACCATTTGTGGTGCTTCGACACTTGACTGAACTTCTGTACACAGTGATTAGATTTACTTCCATTAATTCGAATGAAAAGTTTATTGATGAAGACTTATTGTAAACGTGCTTTATATAAAGTTCACTGTACTTGATAAGGGTTTCAGATAATTTTGTCCCGCATGTTATGGTGGTTCCATTTTATTGCAACACCCTTACATCATAGTTTGCAATTGTGTGATAAGAAGCAATTAAGTGAAATTAAATGGTCAATACTTATTTGTTTATAGGAGGGACAAACATAAACTACACACAAAGAATATATACCCTTGCAAAAAGGAGTCAAGCTGCGCTCATTGAAATTTAATTATTAATTTCAATATCACTTGATTTACGATCGATTGATTTTTGGAAAATACTGATAATGATAATTTGGTAAAAAAAAAAGAAACGCTTTAAAAGAGGTATGATCAACATTATAATGTGTGACTAGGGGTCTTAAACAAACCGGAAAAACCTTAAAGCCTCTGAAATAGTAGTACTGTTTCACAGATGATTGCTTTAAACAATACACATGTCAGTGTAAATCGACAAAACAGTATACCTCACACAATTTGTAGTGTAGAGTCCCCAAATTTGAAAGGTATATAGCTAACGACACTCTTCAAAAACCAATAGAAAAATTTTGGACCACACTTACACACTTACTCCCCCACAAAGATTATAAAAGCTTATATCTCCGCAATTCTTAATGCAGTCAAAATCCAAGACTATAACAAATAAAGAAAAGTCAACAGGTTTGTGCAACTTTGCTTCGAGATTTTAGGGCTGATGAGCGTTTC
This sequence comes from Drosophila nr. fundita, assembly GCA_035044245.1. NCBI lineage: Eukaryota > Metazoa > Arthropoda > Insecta > Diptera > Drosophilidae > Drosophila > Drosophila nr. fundita. The sequence continues at coordinate 88,983 of JAWNMG010000682.1, forward strand.
AGGCTCCAAACAGCGCACAAAGGTTTTCCCACTTTACCTTGCAATGGGCTCCACTTCTCTCCATGGTGACGCCGATCTCAAAGGTGAATCGCAAGGAGGTTTCCATTCAAATTTGTTCGCCGATTTACTTTATTAGCAGTAAAGTTCGATTTAGAAAAATACACATTCGTTGTCATTATTAAGAATTGTATGCACAGTCACGGAAATCAAATTAAATGTTTACAAAACCAGATTTGAAATGGCCGATCCTGAATCCGAAATAGACAAAATCAAAATAAAATTTCACCGATTCTTAAAGGAAGTTACCAGTAATCTTCTTGCTTGGTAGAAAGTTCATTGGAGCTTTTATTAATTCATTTCGAAGGCAGGTATTATTTGATTTGCAAATAAAGTAAGTGAAAAGTGTTAAATTGGTGTGAGAAGGGTAAGTTGCTTAGCTTACCTACAAAAAGTTTGTCTAAGGGCGTGAGCTGATGTCGAAGTTTAGTTGGGTTGGTCAAGGGTTGAGTGTCAATCTCGCTTTAAAAGCTTTGAAAATTAGACCAACAGCCAGAGGAACATGGAACAAAACCAAAATAGTATTCTCCGTTTGTTCACTGTACCCAAATCAAGCATACATTTGTATTTTCCATCTATGAAAGAGGACTAAAAGTAAGAACTCCAGAACACTTATTCAGCATCTGCTCAGCAATTTTCAAAAAAGTAATAGGTATCCATTTATAAAATATTTCTTTCAGTTGGTAGACAAGCATCTGAATGGATCACATTTGGATCTTACCATTTACTCAGTGTCCTAGTAAAATATATAGAAACCCTTAAGTGTATCGGTAGTTCGCACAAGATGCTTCTTATGTTTCTCAAATTGTTTAAGTATATTTTATAAATTTAGATGTCTAAGCCATAAGCATTTAATGTACAGTTGATCTATAACTTTAATGAAACCGGAGAATTTATCGATAAAATAAAACATGAAATAAACATGAAATTATTTTTTAAGTCTATTGCTCTTGTTGCCCTGTAGCTGGCTTTCGTACAGACGGAGAGACAGACGGATGGACGGACATAGCTAGATTTGTTATACAAGCTGATTAAAAATATATATACTTAATGGCATCGGAGATGCCTTGTTCTGCCTGTTACATGCTGTTACATCATTATACCCTTCTACCCATTTTTATTGGTTCAAAGTATAATAATTTATAGAGTATAGACGTATTACTTCGCAATGAATAAATCATCCGATTGCGAAATTGTCCAAACACCAAGACCATAAATGTACGATGGCTTCTTTTTCCGAATGGTGGTCAACGTGACCTAGAAACTACTTGAACTTATCAGTCTTATAATAACATAACTTAAGACTAAATAACTTGTCAATATTTGCTTTTTAATTGACACTTATCTTTAATAACACTCCCTTCACAGCTATTTTTGTATAAATTCGCGGCGCATTGGGGTAGGAAACCATTCGCAAACTTGCGAACTATTAAACAAGATGAAATACACCCTAGTAGTACTAGCACTTCTGGCACCTCTGGCACCTCTGGCATCGGCAGCTAGTCTAAGCTCAGATGATTTTCCGATTACTGCGTTTGTACAAACACTGAAGGAGCTTCACCGTCGGCCACCAGTGCAGATTACCAGCAAGCGAGCAAATGTGGAGACTCGCTGGATCAGTCAGAAACTGGACAATTTTGACGAAGACAATGAGGCAGTCTGGAACAATGTAAGATGTGATCCTAAGTTCTGAGGCTCCTTCTTATGAACAACTGATCATAGCGTTTTTTTCATTTTAGCGTGTATTGATCAACGAGGACCACTTCGTGGATGGTTCCCCAATCTTTATTTACCTTGGCGGTGAATGGGAGATTGAGCCCAGTACTATAACAGCAGGACATTGGGTGGATATCGCGAGGGAGCACACTGGCTCATTGGTCTACACGGAACATCGTTTCTATGGCCAAAGCATTCCCATTAAGTAGATGATTTAAGTCCTAACATTAATCCAGATATATTAGATCCATTCCTTGATTTTACCAACAGACCCCTGTCAACTGCGAACCTCAAGTATCAAAATGTGGAACAAGCTTTAGCCGATGTTGTCAATGTTATTAATGTTCTTAAAGAAGAGGAAAAATATAAGGACTCTAAGGTGGTTGTGCATGGTTGTTCCTACTCGGCGACCATGTCGGTTTGGCTTAAGAAATTGTACCCCGACATAATTGTGGGCAGCTGGGCGTCCAGTGCTCCCCTGGAGGCTAAAGTGGACTTTGAAGGTGAGTAGCCTATCTCAAAAATGCTATCACAATAATGTTTTCTATCGCCTCTTTGCAGATTATATGACAGTTGTTGGGCAAGCGTACAGGGAGCTCGGAGGAGATTACTGTTACGACATCATCGACAATGCCACCTCCTATTATCAGGATCTATTTGAAAACGGCCAGAATGCGGAGGCTAAGAAGCTCTTAAACCTTTGCGATGGTTTCGATGAGAACGACCAACGAGATCAATGGATGATTTTTAGCTCAATTGCAAACATTTTTGCAGGCCTCGCCCAGTCCCAAAAGTAACTATCCAATACCCCATATAATGTACGCAAGCTACCTGAGTTTATATTTCAATACAGCCCAGGAAACAATGACTTGCCGAAATACTGCTCAGAGCTTCGATCCCTTAGCACGGATGATGCCACGGCACTATCTCAGTTTGTACAATTGCGTCTCGGCTATCCAGATTGCGTTAACACCATATATCACTCAACGGTTAAATATTACAAATGGTCCATGTACAACTACGATGGCTGTAAGTGAAACCTTGTTAAATTAATAATGAATACTAAGTTTCACTAATCAAATCAATTCTTTCTTTAGCTGATCTTGGCTGGTTCTTTCAAACATGCAACGAATTCGGCTGGTTTCCGTCATCCGCTAGCAACAATCAACCATTCGGCTCATCTTTCCCAGCCACCCTGTACACCGACACTTGCAAAGATGTCTTGGGATCAAAGTACACTGCAGCTAAAATCCAAAAATATGTAAGCAATACAAACACGGAGTTCGGAGGTGTGAACTCTAATGTCGAGAACGTTTACATGACTCATGGAGAATTGGATCCATGGAATAAAGTTGGGGCCGGAGCAGCACAGGGTGCCACCATTATTCCCCAACATGCACATTGTTCCGATTTGAATTCAATCAGTGCTTCGGATAGTCCTGCACTGCTTGCATCCAAGCAGCGAGTGGCTCAACTGGTTCGCGAGTGGCTTGCCTAATATCCCAATGGATTAATATAACTTTTTTTAAATCTGAAGAAAAAATTTAAATTTCTGTCTGTATACACATAATCAATTTTGCAATGAAGAACATATTTTAAAAGCATAAATACTTTATACATTTAACTTAATTGCAATACCTTACAGCAAAGGAACAAAAAAGCAAGGGCGCTCAGAGCACTATCAAAGGCATAATAATTCTATACCATAAGTTGTTGGCTTTCCTATGTGCAGAATGGTTCGAAGATATAAGGAAAGGCGCCGCATTGATCTGCATTCCAATTCCTAACATTAAAGAGTTGTCTTTATCATGGCCTGCTTTAGGCGAATGGCTACACTTACGGAGTTTTTTTCAAAAACTAGCAATAAGAACTATTTTCGTGGTGTAGCAAACATTCAGTCAGTTCAGGCTTGTGAATATGCGCTGGCTTAGTTTTTTTTACTCTGCAGTCCCTATGCCTGCCATATGAAAAGAGTGCAATTGAAGACCTTCTCACTTGAAGACCTCACATCTCATAAAGGAAAATTTGCCAATGAATATAGAATATATTTAACAACTGGGTTCAGGGTATATCGTAGTCGAGCTCACTCGACCACAGCATTCTTACTTGTTTTTTAAACACAGTTGCATGACTCCAAAGCCACAACCCGATCGCAGAATAACTTGATCTAATCAAAATATCGTAGCAGATTTTTAATTCTTTCTGGATATATTCATAGTCATTTTCCATACCATTTGTGGTGCTTCGACACTTGACTGAACTTCTGTACACAGTGATTAGATTTACTTCCATTAATTCGAATGAAAAGTTTATTGATGAAGACTTATTGTAAACGTGCTTTATATAAAGTTCACTGTACTTGATAAGGGTTTCAGATAATTTTGTCCCGCATGTTATGGTGGTTCCATTTTATTGCAACACCCTTACATCATAGTTTGCAATTGTGTGATAAGAAGCAATTAAGTGAAATTAAATGGTCAATACTTATTTGTTTATAGGAGGGACAAACATAAACTACACACAAAGAATATATACCCTTGCAAAAAGGAGTCAAGCTGCGCTCATTGAAATTTAATTATTAATTTCAATATCACTTGATTTACGATCGATTGATTTTTGGAAAATACTGATAATGATAATTTGGTAAAAAAAAAAAAGAAACGCTTTAAAAGAGGTATGATCAACATTATAATGTGTGACTAGGGGTCTTAAACAAACCGGAAAAACCTTAAAGCCTCTGAAATAGTAGTACTGTTTCACAGATGATTGCTTTAAACAATACACATGTCAGTGTAAATCGACAAAACAGTATACCTCACACAATTTGTAAGGTAGAGTCCCCAAATTTGAAAGGTATATAGCTAACGACACTCTTCAAAAACCAATAGAAAAATTTTGGACCACACTTACACACTTACTTGTAGCTCTCTTTTAATTTCAACTTATTATCATTTGCTGAGGCCGATCGATATTATTTAATTGATAGTTGCGTGCTGTACAGTATCTTTGTAAGCAAGGAGCCTAGCAATCTCATCATGCAAGATTGATATTGCCTTCCATTACAAATTTTGTATGCAACTAATTTAATTTAATTTTCTCATCACAGTAAATCCATATATAATTACTTATCAGAAGGCTAGAAAGTAACTGCCCTTAATCGAAATTCGCACACAAATTAGCTCAACAACGACAAGCATGCAAGAATCTCGAAAAAAAGATAAATAACAGAACTAACTAAGTAACTTGCTTTACAATGCACCTTAACAATTTAAGAAGTCCCATTACAAAATATTTTTAGGATATGCAAACGATAAATGTAGAAACTTGAGTAAATTACAACATTTTCTCCTCATATAAATTGAGCTGATGACAGTTCTTGATCAACGAAAAATTCATATCTGATTTTTATATTTGGTCATCCCCTTTACTTTGTGGATAAATTAGTTCACCAAATAAATAAATATCTTAATATCTGGAAGTAATGTGGCTGCAATTATATTGTCTATTAAAATATATCAATTTGGTTCCACCCACCTCTTTTGACTTACATGATTTGACCTAAGGAAAGGGTTTTCTGGAGTACCCTTTTGACAATATTTGTATTCCCTGTACTGATATTTACCTTCCCGTGTAATCGCATTGATTTTATAACTTTACTATTAATGTCCGTGTTAATGGAATCAATAAATAAAATATTATTCAGATATGTATCTTGTCAATTATATTACGATAATAAGCCAACATTTAGTTTTTCATAACACACTGGGATGCTTTTTTGCTTTTTGACTATAACGATATTCTTAATTTCGTATCCAAAACTACGAAGCTATCAAATATACCGAAGTATTTGAATAATAGTCAAAGCATAAGAAGATGCAGTATACTGAAAAGTAATAGGACGAACAAATTTTTAAAAATATTGTTCAGGGAAGTAACTGGATTTCACCACGATGCCTTCCAAATGTACATACAGTGAGACACAGCTTATTTGACTCACCGTAAAAGAAAATAGGCTACTTTTTTACATAATCCTTAACACTGTGCCCAATTATCAACTAATCTGCCATAATTCATTGATGGCATTATTGAGTTCTGCGTTACGCAGAATGTATTTACAGACATTTAATTTATAACTCCGGTTGTCACAGCAGAACGCAGAGAAACAGTTATCAACTTTTCAACACATCACTTGCTAGTCCAACCAATTAAACTTATCTTTTATAAGTGTTGCATGGAATTTAACTAGTTTTAAAAGGTATGCCCATATCATTAACACTTATCCGCAACAGCTCACCGCTCAGACTTCATTTTGCATAAATACGCCAAGTATTGAAGTAGGAAGCCATTCGCTAATTTGCGAACTAGCCAACAAGATGGGGTACGCCCTAATAGTACTTGCACTGCTCGCTCCTCTGGCATTCTCAGCTAAACTAAGATCAGATGATTCAAAGATTCCTGCATCTGTGCGAACACTAAAGGAACTTCACCGTGGGCCACCAGTGCAGATTACCAGCAAGCGAGCAAATGTGGAGACTCGCTGGATCAGTCAGAAACTGGACAATTTTGACGAAGACAATGAGGCAGTCTGGGACAATGTAAGATGTGATCCTAAGCTCTGAGGCTCCTTCTTATGAACAACTGATCATAGCGTTTTTTTCATTTTAGCGTGTATTGATCAACGAGGACCACTTCGTGGATGGTTCTCCAATCTTTATTTACCTTGGCGGTGAATGGCAGATTGAGCCCTATACTATAACATCAGGACATTGGGTGGATATCGCGAGCGAGCACACTGGCTCATTGGTCTACACGGAACATCGTTTCTATGGCCAAAGCATTCCCATTAAGTAGATGATTTAAGTCCTAACATTAATCCAGATATATTAGATCCATTCCTTGATTTTACCAACAGACCCCTGTCAACTGCGAACCTCAAGTATCAAAATGTGGAACAAGCTTTAGCCGATGTTGTCAATGTTATTAATGTTCTTAAAGAAGAGGAAAAATATAAGGACTCTAAGGTGGTTGTGCATGGTTGTTCCTACTCGGCGACCATGTCGGTTTGGCTTAAGAAATTGTACCCCGACATAATTGTGGGCAGCTGGGCGTCCAGTGCTCCCCTGGAGGCTAAAGTGGACTTTGAAGGTGAGTAGCCTATCTCAAAAATGCTATCACAATAATGTTTTCTATCGCCTCTTTGCAGATTATATGACAGTTGTTGGGCAAGCGTACAGGGAGCTCGGAGGAGATTACTGTTACGACATCATCGACAATGCCACCTCCTATTATCAGGATCTATTTGAAAACGGCCAGAATGCGGAGGCTAAGAAGCTCTTAAACCTTTGCGATGGTTTCGATGAGAACGACCAACGAGATCAATGGCAGATTTTTAGCACAATTGCAAACATTTTTGCAGGCCTCGCCCAGTACCAAAAGTAACTATCCAATACCCCATATAATGTACGCAAGCTACCTGAGTTTTTATTTCAATACAGCCCAGGAAACTATGACTTGGCGAAATACTGCTCAGTGCTTCGATCCCTTAGCACGGATGATGCCACGGCAGTATCTCAGTTTGTACAATGGCGTCTCGACTATCCAGATTGCGTTAACACCATATATCACGCAACGGTTAAATATTACAAATGGTCCAAGGATAACTACGATGGCTGTAAGTGACAGCTTGTCAAATTAATAATGAATACTAAGTTCCAGTAATCAAATCAATGCTTTCTTTAGCTGGTCTCGGCTGGTTCTTTCAAACATGCAACGAATTCGGCTGGTATCAGTCTTCCGCTAGCAACAATCAACCATTCGGCTCATCTTTCCCAGCCACCCTGTACACCGACACTTGCAAAGATGTCTTGGGATCAAAGTACACTGCAGCTAAAATCCAAAAATATGTAAGCAATACAAACAAGGAGTTCGGAGGTGTGAACTCTAATGTCGAGAACGTTTACATGACTCATGGAGGATTGGATCCATGGAATAAAGTTGGGGCCGGAGAAGCACAGGGTGCCACCATTATTCCCCAACATGCACATTGTTCCGATTTGAATTCAATCAGTGCTTCGGATAGTCCTGAACTGCTTGCATCCAAGCAGCGAGTGGCTCAACTGGTTCGCGAGTGGCTTGCTTAATATCCCAATGGATTAATATAACTTTTTTTAAATCTGAAGAAAAAATTTAAATTTCTGTCTGTATACACATAATCAATTTTGCAATGAAGAACATATTTTAAAAGCATAAATACTTTATACATTTAACTTAATTGCAATACCTTACAGCAAAGGAACAAAAAAGCAAGGGCGCTCAGAGCACTATCAAAGGCATAATAATTCCATACCATAAGTTGTTGGCTTTCCTATGTGCAGAATGGTTCGAAGATATAAGGAAAGGCGCCGCATTGATCTGCATTCCAATTCCTAACATTAAAGAGTTGTCTTTATCATGGCCTGCTTTTTGTTTTGTTGTTTCAAAAACTAGCAATAAGAACTATTTTCGTGGTGTAGCAAACATCAGATAAGATTGTATTTTAAATGAAGTAGATTATCAATTTCATACAATACAATCTATTTAATATTATAAAGTAAACACAGCATTCGTCCCCAATTATGCGGCGTAACTTGTAATAATCTTTGACACGAACTGAATGCCTACAAGCACATGCACATACATACACGCAATCGTAGGTAACGGGGCTTGCAGAATACACACAAAAACATATTTACGCTTGCGTCGATTACCTTGCCATCTCTTTCTCACACATGCTCGCGCATATTTATGCAAACAGAAAATACTTGAGGCTGCTGATAGAAATGAGATTAATATGAGAATATATTTTCGATCTTTACTTGGTTGTTACTTATCCGATCTTGATGAAACTTGGGCAGTTGATCATTAATATGCATATGCATATTATGTATTAATAATTAGATTCTGTCATTAAAATTGTAGCATTAATCGCTATCGGGAATCGAAATATATCGATATTCCTGAAACAGTGGCAGTTATTGATCAAAGAAAGCAAACTTGATCTGCGCCTGGTATTCGAGAACCTATGTTTCAAATTTGAAGTCTCAAGCTCTTATTGTCTCGCGTGTTCATACAGACAGACGGACAGACGGGAATGGCGATATCGACTCGGCTGTTGATCCAGATCAAGGATATTGTATACACTTTATGGGGTTGGAGATGCTTCCTTCTGCCTGTTACATACATTTCTTTTAACCCATTTTTAATGGGTTCAGCGTATAAAAATTATGTTAATTATGGAATTGAGGTAGTAAAAAGAATCACTATTTTAAAGAAATTAATATAAAATATAAGAATTGTTGAGAATTCCTATTGAATTTATTGATACTGAACAATTGAGAATATTGAGTTTTTGGCCTGTGGCCTTTGTTGGCAAAAACTCCATAAATTATCTTACAAATATTAGGGGCGGTTCGTAGTAAAAAAATTTGGTGATTTTAACATTAAATTTTGGAATATATGTGATTTTATCGATGTGCAGTTCTCGATGTTATCGATTTCCTGTACAACAGTGGAAGAATTTTGTCTAGACACACAAAGAAATTTTTCTGACTGATCAAAAAACATAGAATTAGTTTTGAATTTTTTCAAATGATGATTTTTTAAATATTGTTTAGTATTCATCCTCTACTTAAAAGGTATTTTGTGGACAGATCAGAGAAAAGTTTTTAGGTTTGGTGGAATATACTGTCTTTTCCAGAAATATAGAATAAAATACACAATATAGGACATTAAAAATTGAGGCCCAACCACAATGTTATGGGCTTATTTCTCATAATAAATAGAAAACCATAAGATCAAAAGCATGATGGGCCAACATGTGTATGTTAATATTTAGCTATGATGGTACCCTACATCAGAATATCAGATGCCACCAATAACGTGCCACCTTAAGCACACAAGTAAAAACTCAAAGTATTTCGGGAGTCTTGGAGTACAATTGCTCTAAAGGGATACCAGGACTTGGTTGATTTAGTCCCAAGACGTTTCTAATAAAGATACCGCTTCAGAATAGTAAACTTATAAAATAATCTTATCTTTAATAGATAATTATAGCATCATTATTATTAGCAATGATGCTGTTATTTTGTTTTCATTTTTATAATTAAAATTATAAAATTAAAAAGTGGATCAATTTGTTAAATTTTTTTGTAAACTAAATTAAATATGTTGCACACTATGAATTAAAGAATCTGTTCGACTCGATTTCTTTTAGGGGAAGGGCAAGGAAATATTAAACAAAAGGTTTGTAAAAACAAGAGAAAACATTTTTTAACACATTTTCTTTGTTGACTCATCCAATGGTTTGTGCGGTAGTAGAAGCGTTAGTCAAGTTGTAAATCACATAAGCTCATTTAAGTTATCTTTTTGTGGAATTTGACACACACCTTTTAAATATTAGCTCAATGTGCACATTGCAGTAGATATGGTAGCCTAATAAATGAAAAAATGTAAGTTTACATTGTTGGACAATTATGCTGCATTGGCAAAAATCGATAATCGATGTAATCATTGAATTTTTGTAAATCTCATGAAATGATTTGGAATTCAAATAAGTTTACTGCCAAGATATAACTCAAGCACGCAACAAATTTTTTTTTTCGTGATCTGGAAGTCTGCTGGAAAATCTAGCTTTTTCAATGGTCCGCAAAAAATGTCAAATTTTCTAACATTGAGAAACCATCGCATGTTAGCAATTCAGCCAGGATTATTAATAATATAGTCTAACTCAAAGTACATATTATTGTCCCAAAGCAATAGCATAAAATTACAATAAATGCATTGCCTTTTCAGATAGTTGTAGGTTGTTTAACGGAATACCGTTTTAAGATTTTCGTAAAAATAAAAAATATTGAGAACTATTTTTAATGTTCACAAAGAGGATATTCTGAATACAAGTCAATAACTATAAACACGTCTTCATAATATCTTGGTATTGTATTTATTAAACGATTTTTATTATTTGTTTAACAGTTGATGTCATCAAATATAATCATTCTCAATTAAAAAATCGTATTCACTGATGTATTTTATTTAATTGGTAACCGATTTTTGATCTTCAAAAAATATTGAAGTCTCTGGCTTTTATAGACTGTGAAAGCATTGCGGTTATACAGATGGGCGGACACCCAGACAGAAATAAAAAAATAATAAAATAAAATAAATATATACATGTATGTATATATTTTGGAATCGGAGATTATTCTTTCTGTGCCCCTTTTACCCATTTTCAATGTAAAATAAATTGATATACTCGATGAATTGCACTAAATTCAGGAACGCGTTAAGAATAGAGAATATGACGGACAGATAGACAGCCGCCACTTTAAGACCTTGCTACACTTTCGAAAATGTCATAAATCTTAAAGGCAAACAAAAACAAGACTCGCATATTAATGATGCAAAAAGATGAACCTTACTTTACCATCGAAAGCTCTACACAGTTTGCAATTTGTTTATAAATGACATAAAATATACTAAATGTGAGCTGATCTCATATGTAATTTCAAATGTAACTGGTACAATTTTGTGGGCCTTCAACAATTTCCGTTAGCGGTCTTTGTATTTTTATAAATTCTTCTGAAAATCTGATGTATTTATTTGGGGTTTTGTGGCATAGTTCAGTATGATTCATGGTCTAATTGGTTGTATCCATGTATATGTACCAAAATTTCAGAATTTTGTTTGACCAGGATTTACACTAAAAATCAAAAATGATTTTTCAACCTGAAATCATTATTAAATGACTAACTCTTAATACATATAGTTATACATATACTAAATATAAACAATTTAAGCATTAACAATAAAATTAAAAGGAAAGCATAATGGTTCATGAACCTACTTAAATTTTAACTTTAATCATCTCTTGGAACACTTTAATCATCCCCCGATCACCTAATTCAAAAAGTATATATTCTATATAATTCCAGACTCTGCGCATATCTCATATTACATTAAACATAAAAAAGCAGTGGCACAAAAGTATTTTTGCCGCGACCGATGAGCCTCAAAAAAAAAACCGCTACAAAAGAACATGCCAAAATGCCAACAAATTAGTCAACACAGACTTCGAGCCTGAGAACCAAACAGTAAAACAAACGAGAAGACAAACACCAAATTACTTCGCGGGCAGCGCAAATAACAAATCAAAATCAGTGACAAAATGATTTAAGAACCAAGCATTTTCACACGAAGCCCAGCAGCCAAAGTCACAAATCGAACCGAATCAAGGCGAATGAGCATATATACATACATACACACAATAGGCACTGTATCCTTTTGGCTGAGAATTTGTGGTGCTTGCTTACCTTGGCAGTGTCATTGTTCCGATAAAGATCACAATGTGTAAATCATGCCGCACTGATCGGTCGACTCTGACGCCGATGCCGACGCGGACACGGATGTGACCCAGCGCGCATTGCATTAACAAGTAGTCGAGCAAATGGATACAAGCGCTGTCAACAAGCTGCCCCTTTATGCAGCGCCCACACATAAATTGGCTGGATGCCAATTGAAGCCACTGGAGCTCAGCACATTGTCATAGGCCTTCCCAATATCTCAGCTATGAGCAACTCTGAATAGCGCTGCAACTGCGCTGCATTTAGCTCTCTGGCGCACTTAGAAAAAAAAAAAAAATCGAAATTCACCATACTCTTGGCTCCAACGATGACTCACCTTATCATATTTTTTTAAAATTTTGAATTTACTGGGAGCTTTTTTTAAAGAACCCCCGTTAGCTAGTTGCCGTCAAGAAAGAATGTTCTTATTTCAGAGGGAGTTTTTAGAAATCCATATTTCATTGATAGGAAATATTTTTGGAATTGTCGAATTTTTCAAATATTTTTTTTTTCGTATTCAGAAATTAGTTCTAAAAACAAGCCGATTTTCTCAAATTCAAAGCGATTTTTTCTAAGTGTAGCCGCATTGACGCATTAGCTTTGCTGCCATCTCTGGTATATCCTCCAACTGGCACTTTATGCAGAGCATGCCAATTCCAATACTAAGCATTGTATGTAAGGGGTTGCTCCAAGTCTACAAAGTTCGTCCCATCATATCCTCTTAATTCATTGGTTTATAATAACGCCTAAAGTACTTTTAGCATTAGGTTCCTTTGGATTGGGAGATATATGACAACGACCTCTAATTACTTTCGAAATTTTGTTACTCTTCGCAAATCTGGAGAAAAATCGTTTTACTGTATATGTATAAGCCTTTGATTTATTACAGCACGGATTTAGACCAGTGAGATCTTGATTACGCACAAATCACACATTTTCTATACAAATTAGTACTTTGTTTGGATTGTTGGAATGGAGATAGGCAGAGTTATAACTTGAAATTTGCGGATAAGAACGAGCTACCTGACGAGACTCTGTGGGCTCTGCAAGCATTTACACAATCTAAAAATTGTGGACTATTTTACGTTCCGCCATCTAGTGAAGATATCTTCCACAGCTTTTTACAGTTTCAAATTTGATAAAGACAGAGTCAAGCAATGTAATAGCGCTTTGGCTATCTGAGAAGATGCAGATTGTCTGTATGATTTGAAAGACTGTACAATGATCAGGTAATTTGAAATAATGGTTTAAGAACAGATGTTCAGGGTAGTGCAGACTAGCTTTGAACGAGTAAGTTTGGAAATATAATCAAATCATATCATTATACACCTTAATACATTCAAAACCAAACTACTTGTATTTCAGTTGAAGAACATCTTTAACACTTACCGTGTCAGCTGCAGTCAAATTAATACCTAAGCCGCCGGCGCGCGTTGATAGCAGGAAAACAAAGATATCGGCACGGTTCTGGAAATCAGCGACCATGTCGCGACGAGCTGAAATCTTGCTGGAGCCATCGAGTCGCATATAGCGATGCTTGCGATGCCACATATACTCCTGCAAATAGGACAAGCATTAGCAAAGATTGTACAGCAAGATATATAATATTTAGGCGCACCTCTAGCAGATCGATCATTTTTGTCATTTGCGAATAGATCAGGACACGATGACCCTCGGCCTTGAGGCGCGTGAGCAGACCATCGAGCACAGACAGTTTGCCAGCATCAGTTATAAGTGTCTCCTTATCAGGCACCACAATCGACGACCAACCACTGCGCGGCCGACACAGCGCCAAGCCTGTGGCCACCAGCTCCCTGCCCACAATATTCTCGCACTGCAGGTGGCGTATTTGCGTCCAAGCAGCGGCGCGACTTTCGCAACTGTTAAACAGAAGGTATCACACATTTTTAGTTGTAGTAGATTCCAAATACAATGAATGCTAAGCGAATCTACTCACTATAAATGCCGATCGACGGCTTGCACCCGCTGACCCAATCCGTAGAGAAACCGAGGCATCTGCAGCGCTTCGCATTCGTAGCGTTGCGGTTTCCGCGGACGATGCGGAAACTCGGGCAGCAATTGCAATGTTGTCACTTTGACATCGCTCTTGGTATTCGATTTCGTCTGCACTTCCACTGATTCCATTTCTAGCTCCTGCTTAATGCTGCACGCCTCGGTCTCCACATGCGTTTTACCATCGTTTTCGCAAAGCTTCTCAATTTTAAACGACTTTTGTTTGAGTGTTTTGGAACGTGTCACACGATGCTCGATCGTTTCCTGCATGTTGACAGTGATGTAGTCGCCAAAGGCATACACGCTGCTATTTCGAGATGTCTGCAAACATTAGAAGGTGAGATTAGATTAGGATTCATATTCATATACGCCAATCAATATAATTTAAAATATAAAAATCTATTAATAGTAGTGATGCTGAAATTAATCGAAGCAGTTTAAGCAAAGCTATTATATTTAGTGAATTGAGTGCAACTAATTATTATGAATATATAGGAAGACATATAGAAAAGAATAGATAAATAAATAATATTAACGCTTGAATAGTTATTTTCAGATATCATGTAGAGATCTAGAACATTAATTTCCTTAGAAGTGGATATTTCTGATGAGTGTTATGAACCCAGGCCGTGAACGTTGTATAGTTGTATTATTTATGAAAATACTTATAATTAATAAATAATAACTTAACCCAAAAAAAAAAAAGGCAAACCAGTTCTACCACTATTATTATTTTGAATGTCTCGCTTTAAATAAATATCGAGATTATAAATATTTGTGAGCCTATGTCGTCTTTTAGTGGTTGTCTATCTTAACAAAATTTTGCATTATTTTGTAAAATATTCAAACTATTGTTTATTGTTTGGTGAACTCATTTTATAATTTAAATCTGTTTTTTCTGGTACATGTCAAGTGTTCTTTTATTTTTCAATATAAATTTCTCAATGAAGATGAATCCCGACGGGATTCGAAATATATCTCGGAATAAATGCATTTTGAGTTGTTCTTTAAAAATGCTCTCAACTGCGCACCTAAATCTTTGAAAGTGACTTTCAGGCCCTTTGAAATAGTTTAATTAACATATTTCTACAAATTTTCTAAATTACAAAATTCCGTCTTTATGTCAAAAGAAATGTTTTTCAATATAAATATTGATTTTTTTACCACACAACTACATAAGACAGAAATTTCGTAGAGTTTGGATTGCAATTTATGAATCGGCACCATAGAGGGCCACTCTCAAACACATACAAAAAACATTCATCAAAATCAGTGCAGCCATTTTGAAGGAGTTCAGGGACAGACACGTCTACTTATACTTATAGATAAATACGAACAAACCAATGCGGTAAAGATGAACTGCCTTAACACACTGTTTGTGAGCATAAAGTCCGGTAAGAGTTTGCGCTCTAGCAGTGGCTCTAGCAGTTGGTAACGAGTGTCCTGCAGATGTGACCACCACTGGCGACGATAGGAGAGAAGTGGCTGCTTCTCAAGCACGCGACGGTAGTGCAACAAACTGCGAAATGAGCACAAAAATTTGAATAGAGAGAGCAACAGGAATACCAAAAAAAAAATACGAACAAGTCGATAAGGCCATGCCAGGTCACATCCTCTATGTCAGACAAGGATAAGTCGCACAGGCGGGTAAAACTGAAACAGCTATCGACGCTGACATCGTCAACCAAAGATCGCTGCATGTGGGCCGACTTGAAGATATTGAAGCTGTCAAAGAGTTAAACCAGATTATAATCAAATGAGTAAATAGTAAACCACCACACTGACAACCACTCACCGATTATACAGCAAGTGCTTTCGACTGGGCAATGCGCTGTGGAGCAGTCCATCGTCAAAGACCAAGCGCGGTAAAACAAACTCAGCACAGCGCATGCTGAACGGACTTTTGGCATCGCGCCGTTCAAACAGCTCTGGATGATTGCAAACTTTGCGGAACTGCATTACCAGATTCATGAGATTTGAGGTGAAATTGCGGTCCAGAATGACACCATCCGATGCCGCCGATGCAGTTGTCGACCCACCACTGGCCAAGTGCAGCAAATCCTCGATGCGTATCTTTTGCTTCAGTGCTCTGTATAGCAGCTTCTGGCGTATGGTCAGCGGGCAATAGACCATAATCTCAATCTTGTCGGACAGCTCGTTCTCCACATCCTTCTTGATGCGACGCAGCATGAAGGGTTTGAGTATCATGTGCAGACGAGAAATCTGCCGCTCGTCGATGCCCGTTTTGTTCTCCGCATGCGATTCAATGTCTTTGGAGAACCACTCGTTGAACTCATCATGCGAGTCGAACAACGTGGGCATTATAAAATGCAGCAGCGCCCACAGCTCCGCCATGCTATTTTGTATGGGTGTGCCGCTCAGCAGCAGGCGATTGCGACAATTGAAGCCCAGCAGGAGCTTCCAGCGTTGCGAGGTGGCGCTCTTGATGGCCTGTGCCTCGTCGAGGACCATATATTGCCACTTGATGCGATTGAAGTACTTGTAATCGCTGACCACCAGCTGGTACGAGGTGATCACCACATGGAAGCTCGCCTCACGTGTATGCAAATGCTTCTGATCCCAGAATTGGCGCAGAATTTTGCGCTCGTTGGGCGAACCCCAGTAGGGAACCACATTGAAGTCAGGCGCAAAACGAGCCATCTCCTGCTGCCAGTTGTGGAGTGTGGAGGCGGGCGAGATGATAAGAAACGGGCCCCACACCCCGTAATGCTCGGCAATGTGGCAGAGGAACGCAATCGATTGCACCGTCTTGCCAAGGCCCATCTCATCGGCTAAGATGCCGCTAATGCCCTGATCATAGATGTTAGCCAGCCAGGTCATGCCTTTGATCTGATAGCCCTTCAGTGTGCCCTTAAACATATTCGGTTGCGGCAAATCCTTCACTTGCTCATGCGCCAGTTGCGGCAACGATTGCTCCAACTCCTGCAGCTGCTCCAACATTTGCTCTCTCTTAATAGGCACATCGAAGGCACGCGTCTTGTCCAAATCCCGTTGCATCGCTGCCTCCGCATTCGCCTGCGCCAGCTGCTTCATTTCGCCCGCATCGTAACTGTCGTGTGCCAGTCGGGCATTGTGCTCCTCATCCAGCTGGCTGAGTATACGCAACTGATCCGCCTCGCTGCCCTGGCCCAGTTTCTTGGACATGAAGTGAGCATAAAGCTCCGTTTGCGTAATCAAGAAATTGAGTTTGCGCTGCTGCCGCTTTACCTCGATCAGCTCCACATCCTGTTTCCGCTGCTCCTCGGCCTCGCGCTCTTGTTTGCGACGCTGATCGCGCTCGACGCGCTCATACCGCTTCCAATAGTTCAGCATTTCGCGGGTCAGGCGCTTGGCCCGCCACACCGTCTCCTTCATAGTGCGCTGAGAGTTGATGGCACGCTGGCGCACAACCTTGGCACACATGCCGGCGACGCGTTTGCAATTGGCCAGCATCTCTTTGTGATTGTTGCTCTTGATGCGCTGCAGCCGGCCAGACTCTTTTTTCGACATGATTTGCCAGATGCGACGACGGCGCGCCGCCAACACTTCGGGATTCTTGCGACGGCGCCGCACACGCGTCACTTGGCCATCCATGGCGCCCACCACATCCACTTCCTCCTCGATTTCCTCGTCCTCATCGGGATAGTCCAGTGAAAAGTTGGCCAACTCTCGCTTGTAGTCGACCACCTCGCCGTTGTCCTCCTCATCGTCGTCGTTCGCGGGCAGCGTGTCTCCAAAGCAATACCTACCCAGCTCCGACGGCGGCACCTCTCCCGACTCCGGCGAATCGAGTGTGCTGCGCTTCTTCCGCCCTCGCCTACGCTGCTTAACGGGCTTGGGGCCCGCCTGCGCCTCAGCCAGACGCGCCAGCAGTATCTCCTGCTTAGTGCGACGCCGCCGCTTGCGCACCCCAACAGTGGCCTGCTGGCGCTCCGCATAGACGTCATGATTGGACAGCAAACCACTGCCATAGTAGGCATATTGAGCATTCTGCAAAATCAAAAGAAATTCAAAAAGGCATCATTTAACATTTTGGGCCGTTGACTTACGGTTGGCTTCTTGTGGTAGTTCTTGCGCTGACGCTGCTCCTGAATGTGGTCACGCAGCATTTGATGAATGTACTCATCCTCATCGCTCACTGCCTGCCCCTCGCTCTCTGTATCGCTAAGCAGAGCATCGTAGAGCCATTCCCGATCGCTGGTCAGATCATTGAAATTGTATATTTGCGCCTTGACGCTCTGTCGCTCTGCAAATATGAATAGATTTAATGAGTGAACTCAACTCCTCCATCCCCATCCTAAGTTTAATTACCCTCTTTGCCGCCCAGTAGACGTTTGCGTCGTTTCTGTTTGGGCTTCAGCCTGACGACGCCCACCTGAGTGGAGGAGTCATCGGAATCAATGCATTGCTCCTGGTTCGCCTCCAACTCTGTGGCGCTGTCTTCGCCACTCCCACTGCTCAGCGGCTGCTTGAGCACCTGGCGAGCCATCTGCATGAAGGGGCGCATATTTAGAGCCGTCTCCAGGCGCTGAATGTGCAACGGTTCGGCCATAACGCGTGAATTTGATGCTGTCGCATGCGCCATATTGTGTGGATAATTGATTTTTTATATTTTATACACTTTGCGTAATCCTTTTTTTTAAGTTGGGAAATTACGGATTGGGGGACTGCAATTGAAAAGATGCAAATTTCCGTTAAATTGGCGCGGCACCGGATGCTTCAAAATGAGATTCGAATGAATTCCGATTGAAATGTATCACGTAATTGAGCAATTTTCATGCACGCGTTGCGAAAAAAATGCACGCCTCTTTTTGTACGTTGCGGTACACACTTTTTTACGGGGCCACTCGCTACACACAAGCACATTTAGACGGCCAAACAAATAATATTCTTCTCGGCTCTTGCACTTCATTGTTGTTGTTAGCAGGGTTGCGTACAGGGTTGCATTCGCTGTGCTCGTAGCAGTGCTGGGCAATACACTCAAAACGAGTCAATAGTTGTCATGAATATTACACATAACACAAATTACTTACAATGAGTGTAATTTATTTTATATACTCTATATATAAATGCCATTAGTATTTTGGCAAGCACCTTCCATATATATGCAATAGCGCGCAGGACGCATGCACCATTGTGCTTACGAACCTGCTATGCAGCCCTGCATACAGCGCTTCAACGCATTTATCAATACTGAAGCAACGCAGTCAGCTGTTAATAATGTCTTAGCAAACCGGATTAATCAAAACAATTTTGGATCCTGCTTATTTAATTATATCAACGGACACGGCAGTTGTAATTGCCGATAAATTTCCTAAAGCGAGCTGCTTGCCAGTCCTCTAAAATGCAATAAGTGTAAATTTATTGCAAAAAGCATAAAAACGCTTAAAGAGCATCTGCAACAACAACACTGACTAATACTGTAAAGAAATCAAAAATAATAAAAAGATTACACATATGCTTGTGAATGTGTGCGTGTGCTTGCAAAGGCGGCCGAACATTCTTTCCAACACTGTCAAATAATACTCACAATTATTGGATTACCGATTGAAGTTGATTTAGTTTTTTTTTTTAACTCTCCGTGATTACACCTGAGCCAAATGGGCGATAACCGGGTTAAAACTGCAAAAGGCAGCTTAACACGTGAATTGCAAAAGAAACAGGAACACCTAATTGAAACTGAACTAGCAACAGTCATGAGAGATATTTATCCCAAGGCGCAATATCATTTTCTGGTCGTGCCCAAAGAAGACATTTCCAATGTGACTAAGGTACAACAATAAATAAATAAATAAAAATCAATTCCATTCTCTGTTAATCTCTGACCTCGTTCAGCTGACGGCGGATCACTTGCAGCTGTTGGATCACATGAAGGAGCTGGCAAATCAAATAATCGAACAGCAGAAAGATTTGCCATCTAGTCACTTTCTGATTGGCTTCAAGATTGATGCTTTTATGGATCGTCTTTGCATGCATGTCATCTCCAATGATTTCTACTCGGAGTCCATGCGTCGTAAAAGTCACTGGAACAGCTTCAACACTGCCTTGTTTCTCACCTATCAAACGGTTTACGCCCTGCTGCATAGCCAGGGTTTCATTGAACCAATGCCTAAGGAGGAGACGCAAACGTTGCGAAAATCAAGTGAACTGCGCTGCAATAAATGCGATTTTGTTAGCGAGAGTTTGGTGGCTTTGAAGGCTCACCTCTTCACGCATTGGGAGGAGCGACAAGGCAAGATTAGAATCAAAGATCAAGTGGAAAAACTCATTCGCATTTTGGACGAAACCAAGTTGATGCCAATCGCTAAGGTGCTTGAGGATCAATCTCAATGCATTGCTCCGTCCAAGACGCAGCCAGAGAATTGGCGACAATCGATTGGACAACAGCAGGGGGATCAACAGTTGCCGCCGGGCTCGTCTAGAAATTCTTTCGGGAAACACTTTCAGAGGACAGCGCTCCAAAGGTCAGCTGGTGCTCGAAACCATCAAACAAATGCTAATCTTCATCAGCATGCTCCAAATTGGCCAAGGGCCAACCAAAATCCACATATGAACTTGAACAATACGGGAATCAAGCAGCAATTTCAGCATTTTCCAATTGATCGTCTTGGCTATGTCCCAAATAATATTAGGACAACGTCCCATAGACCAGATAGTGACGGACACCATCAAACAAATCCTAATCCTAATCAGCATGCTTCAAATTGGCCAAGGTACAATCAAAATCCAAACAATTCGGTATTTAAACAGAAATTTCAGCATTATCCAAATCACCGTGGTGGTTATGTCCCAAATAATGTTAACATGCCGCAACAGGCTCCATTCAATGCACTTCATCAATATCCCAACATGAGGCAAGCTGCTGCTAATCGGTTTACAGCTCCAAGATCTCAGCACGAACCAAACAAACAAAGCTCCCATGCCAGCCCCCAAGACATAAACAATATTAATGGAACAGAGTGTTCTCCAGCCTTTAAACAGCAAGGCAACAATTCACAACAGTTCTCGAATCCTGTTAATCAGTGTCAAAATGCGGTTCAGGCCAACAACCCGAAACTATTCAAGAAAAAACCCGCATCGAAAACAAAACCAACGACCAAATAAAAAATAAAAGAAAATGTTTTAAATATATTCATTAAGTTGTACAGAATTTTTTGAGACTAAGAAAATTTCTGTTTATTTTTTTCTTTTATAAATAATAAATGCGATTTTAATAAAAGTGTTAATCGAATCATGTGCATTTTACCGTGTAATTAAATATAATTTATTATTATTTTGTTACTTTAAGTAAATGTTACACTTGGATTAAATTCAAAATATTTATATTTCTAATAATCTGTATATCTTTTTGTATTGGCAAAGACAAAGTAGATTTTTACCATCGTTGGAATTTGTTAAAATGACATCAGAAGTAATCTATTTAAAATTGGGGATTTTCCCACTATATATTAAAGACACATTTCCAGTCTTGAATGAAGAGATAAATAAGCAGCGTAGTTCGCAGTTGAATAATAATAAGTGAGAATTACAAATATCGCTCAGTTCGGGCTCCTAGGCGTAATACAAAAAAGCCACGACAGGAAAGTGCACTTTTATTCCTATGCGAAGCTAAGCAGGAAATTTTCGAAGCATTGTGACGTCACTAACGCTGATTTTGAGTTGCGGACATGGGAAAACTGCAACAATATCAATCTTCTTTAGCTGCATTCCCTGACAGTTCGATTTGATTATTTAAGTCCGACTGCTGTTTGATTTACTATTGTTTTTTTTTTTTTTATACATAAATAAGGCTATGGAGAAGCAAGAGAATGATGTAGAATATCTACGAGGCCTCTTGACCCGCAAAATGGAAGTTGGCGAAGATGTTGTCCTACAATCCGATCGTGCAGCTGTGCTGCGTAATGTAAATTGCCCAAGGGCCCAGCTTCATTTCGCTGTCTTGCCCAAGGAGAATATTGCTCATGTGACTGAGGTGATTATACATAATATATATATTTGTTCCACTAATACCTGCCCGTTGCAATAGCTAATGCCCGAGCACTTGCCTCTGCTGGATCATATGATGGACCTGGCCAATGAAATCATTGAAAAACAGGAATTGCCCTCGAGCAATTTTCGGGTTGGCTTCAAAATCAACGCATTTATGAGTCGTTTAAATATGCACGTGATTTCCGATGATTTCTGTTCGGAGCACATGCGTCGCATTAACCACTGGAACACCTTCAACAGCGATATGTTCATAACTTATCAGGCCGTATACGCCCTGCTACACACTAAAGGCTGCATTGAGCCCATGTCAGCCGATATGATTGAGAAATTGCGGATGACGACACCAGTGCATTGCAATCAATGCACTTATATCACCGGCAACTTCGAGAAGTTTAAGGCGCATTTGCAATCCCATTGGAGGAAACGAGAACAGGATCGAGAGCGTCAGCGTCTTCTCGGAATGGATGTGTCAAATTTGAAGCAATCGTTGAGCGAATTGCATTTGCATGGCACTCGCAGCTACTTTTCGGGAGCTGATCAAGCGACGCGATTGCCAGGAATACTCGGTTGTAATACTCCTAGATCCTCCAATATGAATTATCAGAAATCTAACCACAAAAATAATCTGGATTAAGCAAACAAATGCAAATCTTGCTGGTGCTCCTCCATCAAATGCTAATGTCAAACAAACTGTTGATCATGATCAAGATCAGCCAGTCAAAACAACAAAACCAAAAGTTCGCTTTGCCAAAGTCTCAGGAATCCTGTGGAACAGGCAAAACTATTTTTAATTAATAACTTATTATATATATTTACTTGGCGAAAATAATAAAAAGCTACAGTGAATATCATATAAAACTTGCGCCGCGTCAGCATATTTTATCAACGCTGGACTCAGCCGGAAGTACACACAATCAACACACGCTTCCGTCAGCGTATTCCACTAGAGGACCATCGTGGGACCCAAATGGGACAACCGACATCTCCACCAAGTCAAGACGCCAGCAGAATCAGCAAACCGACATTTAATTATGATAAGTAAGATTTTACAAAATCAGTTTAAAAAAGCACTTTCAGAAAACAGTTGTTTTATTTTTTTTTTTAGCAAAATCTACAAGGAATTGTTTAATTTATTTTTATAACTGTATTATATTATTATTATACTTTTTTCTTTATCAAATACCAAAAAATAAATATATATTTCTTAAAAATATATATTTAGCTACATTTTGAGGTAAGCAAATGTAACTTCATTTTAGGAAACACCAATTTAATTGTAACTGTAATTTATTTTGTTATTTTTTTGTAGTATTGTGACTTTGATAAACATCGTTTGTGTATAAAAATAGATGAAAACTAACTATCATTAAATATTTGCCACGCGTCAAATGTTTAAGTCAGGCTTGCAATATTATTCTGCTTATATTTGTTTTTTTTTTTTGTATTTTAATTTTATTCTTTATCTTTTTTTTCTACATGTATTCTCTCTCTCTCTCTCCGGCTTATCTGTCTCTTTCTTCGCATGTGATCGAATGTCGTTGGAGAACCACTCGTTGAACTCATCATGCGAATCGAACAACGTGGGCATCATAAAATGTAGCAGCGTATGGGTGTGCCGCTAAGCTGCGGGCGATTGCTATAATTGAAGCCCGGCGGGAGCTTCCAGCGTTGCGAGGCGGCGCTCTTGATGGCCTGTGCCTCGTCGAGGACCATATATTGCCACTTGATGCGATTGAAGTACTTGTAATCGCTGGCCACCAGCTGGTACGAGATGATCACCACATCAAAGCTCGCTTCACGTGCATGCAAATGCTTCTGATCCCGGAATTGGCGCAGGATTTTGCGCTTGTTAGGCGAACCCCAGTAGGGAACCACATTGAAGTCAGGCGCAAAACGGGCCATCTCCTGCTGCCAGTTGTGGAGTGTGGAGGCGGGCGAGATGATTAGGAACGGGCCCCACACCCCGTAATGCTCGGCAATGTGGCAGAGGAACGCAATCGATTGCACCGTCTTGCCAAGGCCCATCTCATCGGCTAAGATGCCGCTAATGCCCTGATCATAGATGTTAGCCAGCCAGGTCATGCCTTTGATCTGATAGCCCTTCAGTGTGCCCTTAAACATATTCGGTTGCGGCAAATCCTTCACTTGCTCATGCGCCAGTTGCGGCAACGATTGCTCCAACTCCTGCAGCTGCTCCAACATTTGCTCTCTCTTAATAGGCACATCGAAGGCACGCGTCTTGTCCAAATCCCGTTGCATCGCTGCCTCCGCATTCGCCTGCGCCAGCTGCTTCATTTCGCCCGCATCGTAACTGTCGTGTGCCAGTCGGGCATTGTGCTCCTCATCCAGCTGGCTGAGTATACGCAACTGATCCGCCTCGCTGCCCTGGCCCAGTTTCTTGGACATGAAGTGAGCATAAAGCTCCGTTTGCGTAATCAAGAAATTGAGTTTGCGCTGCTGCCGCTTTACCTCGATCAGCTCCACATCCTGTTTCCGCTGCTCCTCGGCCTCGCGCTCTTGTTTGCGACGCTGATCGCGCTCGACGCGCTCATACCGCTTCCAATAGTTCAGCATTTCGCGGGTCAGGCGCTTGGCCCGCCACACCGTCTCCTTCATAGTGCGCTGAGAGTTGATGGCACGCTGGCGCACAACCTTGGCACACATGCCGGCGACGCGTTTGCAATTGGCCAGCATCTCTTTGTGATTGTTGCTCTTGATGCGCTGCAGCCGGCCAGACTCTTTTTTCGACATGATTTGCCAGATGCGACGACGGCGCGCTGCCAACACTTCGGGATTCTTGCGACGGCGCCGCTCACACGTCACTTGGCCATGGCGCCCACCACATACACTTCCTCTTCGATTTCCTCGTCGTCATCGGGATAGTCCAGTGCCAAGTTGGCCAACTCTCGCTTGTAGTCGACCACCTCGCCGTTGTCCTCCTCATCGTCGTCGTTCGCGGGCAGCGTGTCTCCAAAGCAATACCTACCCAGCTCCGACGGCGGCACCTCGCCCGACTCCGGCGAATCGATTGTGCTGCGCTTTTTCCGCCTCGCCTATGCTGGAATCAATGCATTGCTCCTGGTTCGCCTCTAACTCTGTGGCGCTGTCTTCGCCACTCCCAATGCTCAGGGGCTGCTTGAACACCTGGCGAGCCATCTGCATGAAGGGGCGCATATTTAGATCCGTCTCCAGGCGCTGAATGTGCAACGGTTCGGCCATAACGCGTGGATTTGATGCTGTCGCATGCGCCATATTGCGTAATCCCTTTTTTTAAGTTGGAAAATTTCGGATTGGAGGACTGCAATTGAAAAGATGCAAATTTCCGTTAAGTTGGCGCTGCACTGGATGCTTCAAAATGAGATTCGAATGAATTCCGATTGAAATGTATCACGCAATTGAGCAATTTTCATGCACGCGTTGCGAAAAAAATGCACGCCTCTTTTTGTACGTTGCGGTACACACTTTTTTACGGGGCCACTCGCTACACACAAGCACATTTAGACGGCCAAACAAATAATATTCTTCTCGGCTCTTGCACTTCATTGTTGTTGTTAGCAGGGTTGCGTACAGGGTTGCATTCGCTGTGCTCGTAGCAGTGCTGGGCAATACACTCAAAACGAGTCAATAGTTGTCATGCATATTACACATAACACAAATTACTTACAATGAGTGTCATTTATTTTATATACTCTATATATAAATGCCATTAGTATTTTGGCAAGCACCTTCCATATATATGCAATAGCGCGCAGGACGCATGCACCATTGTGCTTACGAACCTGCTATGCAACCCTGCATACAGCGCTTCAAAGCATTTATCAATACTGAAGCAACGCAGTCAGCTGTTAATAATGTCTTGGCAAACCGGATTAATCAAAACAATTTTGGATCCTGCTTATTTAATTATATCAACGGACACGGCAGTTGTAATTGCCGATAAATTTCCTAAAGCCCGTCACCATTATCTAGTACTGCCCAAGGAGGACATTCCCAGCATTTTTCAGGTAAAAATAGCATATTCTATAGGCAAACATTTGAATTTTTTTTTAACTTTTAGTTAGGCAAAAAACATTTGCCGCTTCTGGAAGAATTGCATCTGTTGGCACGCAATATTATTGAAGTGCGTGGCGAATGTTGCGCTGAATTCCAAATTGGATTTCATGCTCATCCGAGCATGCAACGTTTGCATTTGCACGTAATTTCAAAGGATTTTGTATCGAGTGCGTTGAAGACCAAAAAACATTGGAATAGCTTCAATACGCCTTTCTTTGTACCATACGAAAGTACGTAGTTATGTACTTATTATTTACTTATTATTAATGTATTTTTAGCACTTTATTCCAGGCTCAAAGACGAGGGCTGCGTTCAACGTTTGCCCGCATACATTTTAAACGAGCTGCTTGCCAGTCCTCTAAAATGCAATAAGTGTAAATTTATAGCAAAAAGCATGAAAACGCTTAAAGAGCATCTGCAACAACAACACTGACTAATACTGTAAAGAAATCAAAAATAATAAAAAGATTACACATATGCTTGTGAATGTGTGCGTGTGCTTGCAAAGGCGGCCGAACATTCTTTCCAACACTGTCAAATAATACTCACAATTATTGGATTACCGATTGAAGTTGATTTAGTTTTTTTTTTTAACTCTCCGTGATTACACCTGAGCCAAATGGGCGATAACCGGGTTAAAACTGCAAAAGGCAGCTTAACACGTGAATTGCAAAAGAAACAGGAACACCTAATTGAAACTGAACTAGCAACAGTCATGAGAGATATTTATCCCAAGGCGCAATATCATTTTCTGGTCGTGCCCAAAGAAGACATATCCAATGTGACTAAGGTACAACAATAAACAAATAAATAAAAATCAATTCCATTCTCTGTTAATCTCTGACCTCGTTCAGCTGACGGCGGATCACTTGCAGCTGTTGGATCACATGAAGGAGCTGGCAAATCAAATAATCGAACAGCAGAAAGATTTGCCATCTAGTCACTTTCTGATTGGCTTCAAGATTGATGCTTTTATGGATCGTCTTTGCATGCATGTCATCTCCAATGATTTCTACTCGGAGTCCATGCGTCGTAAAAGTCACTGGAACAGCTTCAACACTGCCTTGTTCCTCACCTATCAAACGGTTTACGCCCTGCTGCATAGCCAGGGTTTCATTGAACCAATGCCTGAGGAGGAGACGCAAACGTTGCGAAAATCAAGTGAATTGCGCTGCAATAAATGCGATTTTGTTAGCGAGAGTTTGGTGGCTTTGAAGGCTCACCTCTTCACGCATTGGGAGGAGCGACAAGGCAAGTTTAGAATCAAAGATCAAGTGGAAAAACTCATTCGCATTTTGGACGAAACCAAGTTGATGCCAATCGCTAAGGTGCTTGAGGATCAATCTCAATGCATTGCTCCGTCCAAGACGCAGCCAGAGAATTGGCGACAATCGATTGGACAACAGCAGGGGGATCAACAGTTGCCGCCGGGCTCGTCTAGAAATTCTTTCGGGAAACACTTTCAGAGGACAGCGCTCCAAAGGTCAGCTGGTGCTCGAAACCATCAAACAAATGCTAATCTTCATCAGCATGCTCCAAATTGGCCAAGGGCCAACCAAAATCCACATATGAACTTGAACAATACGGGAATCAAGCAGCAATTTCAGCATTTTCCAATTGATCGTCTTGGCTATGTCCCAAATAATATTAGGACAACGTCCCATAGACCAGATAGTGACGGACACCATCAAACAAATCCTAATCCTAATCAGCATGCTTCAAATTGGCCAAGGTACAATCAAAATCCAAACAATTCGGTATTTAAACAGAAATTTCAGCATTATCCAAATCACCGTGGTGGTTATGTCCCAAATAATGTTAACATGCCGCAACAGGCTCCATTCAATGCACTTCATCAATATCCCAACATGAGGCAAGCTGCTGCTAATCGGTTTACAGCTCCAAGATCTCAGCACGAACCAAACAAACAAAGCTCCCATGCCAGCCCCCAAGACATAAACAATATTAATGGAACAGAGTGTTCTCCAGCCTTTAAACAGCAAGGCAACAATTCACAACAGTTCTCGAATCCTGTTAATCAGTGTCAAAATGCGGTTCAGGCCAACAACCCGAAACTATTCAAGAAAAAACCCGCATCGAAAACAAAACCAACGACCAAATAAAAAATAAAAGAAAATGTTTTAAATATATTCATTAAGTTGTACAGAATTTTTTGAGACTAAGAAAATTTCTGTTTATTTTTTTCTTTTATAAATAATAAATGCGATTTTAATAAAAGTGTTAATCGAATCATGTGCATTTTACCGTGTAATTAAATATCATTTATTATTATTTTGTTACTTTAAGTAAATGTTACACTTGGATTAAATTCAAAATATTTATATTTCTAATAATCTGTATATCTGTTTGTATTGGCAAAGACAAAGTAGTTGTTTACCATCGTTGGCATTTTTTAAAATGACATCAGAAGTAATCTATTTAAAATTGGGGATTTTCCCACTATATATTAAAGACACATTTCCAGTCTTGAATGAAGAGATAAGTAAGCAGCGTAGTTCGCAGTTGAATAATAATAAGTGAGAATTACAAATATCGCTCAGTTCGGGCTCCTAGGCGTAATACAAAAAAGCCACGACAGGAAAGTGCACTTTTATTCCTATGCGAAGCTAAGCAGGAAATTTTCGAAGCATTGTGACGTCACTAACGCTGATTTTGAGTTGCGGACATGGGAAAAGTGCAACAATAGCAATCTTCTTTAGCTGCATTCCCTGACAGTTCGATTTGATTATTTTAGTCCGACTGCTGTTTGATTTACTATTGTTTTTTTTTTTTTTATACATAAATAAGGCTATGGAGAAGCAAGAGAATGATGTAGAATATCTACGAGGCCTCTTGACCCGCAAAATGGAAGTTGGCGAAGATGTTGTCCTACAATCCGATCGTGCAGCTGTGCTGCGTAATGTAAATTGCCCAAGGGCCCAGTTTCATTTCGTTGTCTTGCCCAAGGAGAATATTGCTCATGTGACTGAGGTGATTATACATAATATATATATTTGTTCCACTAATACCTGCCCGTTGCAATAGCTAATGCCCGAGCACTTGCCTCTGCTGGATCATATGATGGACCTGGCCAATGAAATCATTGAAAAACAGGAATTGCCCTCGAGCAATTTTCGGGTTGGCTTCAAAATCAACGCATTTATGAGTCGTTTAAATATGCACGTGATTTCCGATGATTTCTGTTCGGAGCACATGCGTCGCATTTACCACTGGAACACCTTCAACAGCGATATGTTCATAACTTATCAGGCCGTATACGCCCTGCTACACACTAAAGGCTGCATTGAGCCCATGTCAGCCGATATGATTGAGAAATTGCGGATGACGACACCAGTGCATTGCAATCAATGCACTTATATCACCGGCAACTTCGAGAAGTTTAAGGCGCATTTGCAATCCCATTGGAGGAAACGAGAACAGGATCGAGAGCGTCAGCGTCTTCTCGGAATGGATGTGTCAAATTTGAAGCAATCGTTGAGCGAATTGCATTTGCATGGCACTCGCAGCTACTTTTCGGGAGCTGATCAAGCGACGCGATTGCCAGGAATACTCGGTTGTAATACTCCTAGATCCTCCAATATGAATTATCAGAAATCTAACCACAAAAATAATCTGGATTAAGCAAACAAATGCAAATCTTGCTGGTGCTCCTCCATCAAATGCTAATGTCAAACAAACTGTTGATCATGATCAAGTACAGCCAGTCAAAACAGAGCCATTTTTCAACAAAAAGAAATGGTACAACAAAAACCAAAAGTTCGCTTTTTTTTAATTAATAACTTATTATATATATTTATTTGGCGATGTTGAAGTTTGTCTTTGTGGATGATTATATTCATTTCGCGCCAACTGCGTCTTAACATTGTGAAGAATTTACAGCAACTGACAAATGGAATACATAAAGTACACAATACGAGTGACCATATTAATCGATGCCGTTAAAATTCAAACGTATTTCAACAGTATAGAACCACTAGGCAAAAAGGCTTCAACCTCCAGTCAGATCTTTTATAAGAAGCAATAAACCGAAAATGCTTTTCGTTTTCGAATTTGAATTGCTGCTTCTTTCTTTAGAGAGCGAAGAGAGACCAAGCTCTGCAACATTTCTTGTGAGGCTGTCCAAAGCTGGTTGCTATGCAACTATACCCAATTTTATCGCCTGTGATTCTATCGCCAACAAGATGCGGTAAAATTTACGAGTTGCAAATTTCAAAATTACGCCAACTGCGACCATTACAAAATAGAGATTTTCAACTTACATTGTCCTGATGCAGTGAAAGGCAATCCAACGCTGAATTTTCTTCTTCAATTTTAAAGCTTTTATTTGTTTGTATTTTAGGCTTTCCACTGAAACTCAATTCATTATTAAACTATATCCAAATTAATATGTGTTATCTGGTATATTTAATAATTTTATTCTTTGTTTTAAGTGTTTTTAATAAAACACACATCATTAATAAAAAAATCAGTGTTTTCTTCAACTGAACCAAAAAAAAAATAAAAATTTATAGGGCTATGGCCTATGAGCAAATCGCATTTGTTATATAACCTAAGTCAAACATTTCCAGATAATAATTCTTTCTGAAGCTTTTTTTTGTTGAGATATCTATTGGATAACCACACGAACAAGTTAATACTTTTTGGAAAGCACGAATATCATATTTGTATAATGTATATGCTTTATATACCACTTTTAAGCCATTTTCAAATTCCGCGGGGTATTTCAGGTAAATAAGATTGCTGTTCACATTTTGTAATTATGAAACTCAGCCCGTCCAATTCACGTGTTTAAATTTTTATTATTATTATTTTTGGTTAAGTTTAAATTTAAAGAGAAAGAAAAAAAGCAATAATGTTTATGTTCTAAAGGGACAAGTGCGAAAAAAAGAGAGGATTCATTTTTTTTAAGCAACGGAACATCCAAAAGTATAATCAATTTTTTTTAAATTTTTTTTGCTCGAGATTTTCTTTTCTTTTTCCGTCTTAGAATATGTATAAGCTTTTGAAATTCAGAAATAGTAGAAGAAAAAAAAGAATCACAAGAGCAGGAGAAAGAATAGAGACCCCGAGTATGTATATATATGTATGGATATGTGAATGGTGTGAAAACCGAATCCCGATATGCATATATATATATATATGTGTATATTTAGTTTTTTTTTATTTGGTAAATTTAATTAATATGAATAAATAATTGCAATAGAAAAAATAGAAAAAAAATATAGAGGAAAAAAAAACCGCAATCCTCGAAAAGTAGGCAATAAGTTTTTCTTTTGTAAACCAAAGAGAAAAGTATGCAATAAGATTTTTGTTAAACAAAAAGTATGCAATAAGTTTTTTTTTTCAAAGTATGCAATAAAATTTAAAAAAAACAAAATATATGAAGTCTGCAACAAAATTTGAAAAAAAAAATATATATATGAAGTATGCAATAAAATAATTACCGAAGAAAATAATGCGAGAGGCAATAAAAATATCATTAAATAGAATTTAAGATTTCTTTCGAGGAAAAAAATATGTTTTTTTTGTTTGATTATTAAATCAAATTTTTTTATTCAATTATTATTATAAGTTAGATTAATTTTTTTTGTTTAAAATTTCTCTGTTTTTTTTTGTTATGAAATTATTTATAAGGAAAATGATATGAGTTGAAAAATACAAATCAATGATTAAGTAAATTTGTCATGTGTCCTACTGGCCGGGATATGATTTGATTGAACCATTTAGACTTGCTCTTGGGGACTTCCTAGGAAAAATGACAGCGCTGGAAGTCCAATTGGTTGGGTGGGTATAGAGCGCGTGAGCGGGGTAAACAACGGAAACAACAAACAAATGAAAAAAAAGGACTCTAAAAAAATAAAGTTATGACTGTAAAGGAGTTCCCGGATGTAGCAAGAACCACCCCCACCTCCCGGCACGAGCTACCACCAGTAGAGTCCCCCTCCGCTACACATCCAGGATTCCGTTCGCCCCACTATTACCCCAAGTAGTGGTGTGGCGAGTCCGATCTAGTTTGGTTGCTTCACCAAACCTTGGCGGTTGCATAATTTTTGGCGCCCATCGTGGGGCCGTTACACATTCGGGTGAAGCACAGGTTAAGGTTCATTTGCACGGAGGTTAAAAAAATTAAGTTATAATCGCGCTTAAGTTGACAAAGTTAGTTGATCTTCTAGCGGCTGCGAGAATAAAGCTAAAACCGTTTGTTGCCTTTCTGATTCACAGTTCTCTGAGCCCTTAAGCAAAGTGTGAGCAAAGTGCAAAGAACCGCAAGCATTTATTGGAAGCCATTGAAAGTGACTTTGTGCCAGCGATTAGTGCGGCTTACTTTGAGATCCGTGCGATTGACTGCGGCAGCTGCGAGGAATTCGGAATTGCTGCAAATTGTGGGAGAGCGTAGACTATATATATCAAATGCCTGTTCTAGCAACAGTCAAAATAAATAAATACACACCACAACACCCAATAATTTTTCTTACACTCTTGTCTAACAAGTGTTTTCATCTATAACATATGCCTTAAGGCTTAATTAAGAAAAATTGTATCTCAAAATCAAAATTATATGTATATATACATATATATCCAATCAAAAATAAACAGTTAAGGGTTTTACTATCTTGCAAAAAAAAAATGCTTTCAAGGGAAAGCTGTTATTTCCTGCTCTTACAGACTCCAAACTGAATTAATTTGCCTTTCTGTCGCTAAAAATAATTTCATGATGATTCTAATAATTGTCGATTAAATCAACAAATTATTTGAATGCATTTAAACTGCAGATTAAGGACACTTGACATACTCCAGCAGTCGGCCAGCAATTTGCTTGCCACCTTTTTCCTTGCCATTTCCATTAACTTTGCAGCTTTACACAAACTCAATCCACTTGGCGCTGTTGTTTTACATGGAGTGGTGCAAAACTCCCTGCTAAAAATTATTGCACTGGCAAAACTGTGAAGTATGGGTGCGATTAGCAGGCTTCAAGGTAACAACCCTGAGACTAGCCAAAGCAAAAACTGTTGTTGTCACCTGAGAAGAGCTCTTTGTGTCACAGTGTCAAGGTGTCAGCAGAAAGCGTTTCACAGTTACTCGGTAACTCGGAAAACGCAGCAGCTTGCGCTCAATTTTTGGGGGTGGCTGGCGTTGTTAAATCAGCCCTCAATATCCACCCCCCCCCCCCCCCCCCCCGTGCCTTGCTATCAGCAGCCGCATTAAAGCTGTCTCCCAGCGCATTGAGCACTGTCGAAGCCTTGCCACCTGTTACGAGTTCGCTCGAGCAACAGGATGCCATTCATTAAAACTCATAAGAGTTACCGTTGAGCCAAAGAGAGCGAGCTTATGCCGAGCGCATGCCCCAAATGAAGTGGCAAAAGCTTCTCGCTTTTAATATGAGAGCAAACACAGCAAAAAGTTACTCGGCCAAATGCCAAATGGCAAAACGTGGGTTTTTGGCGATGTTTTTATACCCTGTGGCCACGTTTGACTGATCTTATCTGTCAATCGTGTTTTGCGAACATAAAATGTCTGGCAACAAACTTGAATTACAATCTATGCAAATGCCTCCAGAGATAATACATAATTAAATATGCTTACATTTTCAAATTTATATTTTTGTATTGCTTTGTTTTAATCTTTAATTTTATTTTTATTTTACAACCCTTCTTTGGTGAGTGCCCAGCACATTGATGCACCATGCATGATTATCATTATTTGTATATCATATACCTACGATTTTATAGTATTTTATGCCGACTTATTATTTGCATGACTTCAAATGAATGAAGGAAAGAAAAAAAAAACATCGCAATGTTGGCCAAGTGAATATTCCCTACAATTTCATTGTTGAGGCATATTTATTATTTATCTGACAGGCTTTAGAGAGTGTTGTTGAAGATCTTTCTAACTAAAAGCATTTTCAAATGCTGGAATTCCTTTGTTTTGTAACAAACTGGGCTCAAACTCAGTCGAGCTGGGGATTCGTGCAACAAATTTTATTCGATAGCGTTTGAGATAATTAACAACAGATATTTATATACATATATTTATATTAAAATAGTTTTATTTAACTTGCACTATTTATTCTTACAATTACACTATTGTTTGTAATTTATTGGCCACTTGGATTAGTGCAACAGTTCACTGACATCCTGACACTCCGCTCACCAGCTAGGCAAGTTCACGGTCCGACGGAGATATCGTGTGGCACACCTGTTGTTCAGAAGGGCTAGCGGTCTCCTTGATTCCCCAAGGATTGCTCCTAGCACACCTGCGAATCAGGATTCGCGCGTACACTATCTGTCTAACCGCAGGCCCAATCGCACTTGCTGCGCTTGGATTTATGCGGTTTTCGCCTGTTGCCACAATTCTAGCGTGGCAAGGATACACGCTTCTCCCCCCATTTCAGGACCTCAATGTCCTGCGTTATCCTTTTATCCTGGCAGCGTCGAGTTCTTCGAAGCTCTTTAGGTTTTATATCGCTTGATTTGTTGTCGAGTTGTCTCGCATTGATTGTATTTCACACTGTCGCATGATCTTTTTGGTGGCGTGATCTTTGGTAACTATCCACTGCCATTTGTTCCCGAAATACTCCTCACACGATAGCGGCACATATCCTGGTGGACATTTGTGTCAGACACGCTCATATGGCTGACAATTAACAAATTTGTAATTTGAACTTCTGAAAGATGAATTAATGATTTAGCTTTAATTTGTGGCAGGCCACTAGTGTAGTACCACCTGACAGACAATACGTAGCTGCGATTCGCATGTCGAGACAATGATACCCCTTTTAAGATTTGGACTTTGCAATGTCGTTAGAAAACTGATTTAAGTAAGAATTCTCATATTAGCTTAACAAATTTGTAAGTAAATTAATGTCAATGAATAAATAAAAATATATATATAAATAAATAATTATTTTTGTATCTTTTACTTTTGCCTCTTTGTTAAATTAACAATTGTTAATTAGCTTTTAAAATAGAGTTCTTTATGATAGCAGTATAGGACTCTGAACATGATGGCTTCGATGGGCATCTAAACTAATTCATACTTTGTATTTTATATTTTGTGTATAATTGGACATAATACTGGGATTTCCCCATGATGCACATTCAATAAATGTTGAACCAATTATTATTATTTTTTTTGTTTTAAACATTAAGTTGTATTTTTAATTTTTTTTATTAGTCCACATTAAATGAACTCTTCCATACAATAAAGGGTATACGAATATTGATCTTTAAGAGTGTTTTTATCAAAACACATTGTAATACAAGTACATATTTTAGCCAATATATGGAAGTGAACAGTCTGCAGATGCGAACTTATGCAAATTAGAATTTTAATAGAAAGTTGATCATTTTTGACAGACTTGGCTTGGGGATGGGCACTTATTGGATAATTCCATTTTCAACCACTAAGAAAAAAGCAAGAGAAAAAATAATAGCCAAAAAAGCCAAAAAAATATATATGTATATTTATAAAAAAAAACAAAAGCAAAAATAAAATGCCAGCAATAAAGAAATGCGTCGAGGCTTAACGGGAACTGTGCCATTGAAGTATTTGCAATTTTTGCGGAAATGGCAACGAGCTTCGGAACAACAATAGCAGCAATGTGCGACAATAATAATAAATTTTCATAGCTTCCCATTGCCGTTAAGCACCTCCCCTCCCGCTTCCGTCGGGTGGGAGCGGGAGCTACATATGTATATGCATATGGCTTGGAACCGTTTCACATTTGAGTCGGAGAGGGAGAGGGAGTTTGGCTTCAATATTTCAACACCCGGTTCCATTTTGTACGCCATCCTTCGCATTGTTTGCATGATAAACTTATTCTTTGGTCATTGGATCAGCGCAGACAAATAACTGAAGTGCCAATTACACTTTCCGCGCATTCTCCCGTTGAGCCAAGTTATTACAAATTTATGTTACTGTCAATATTCCTCTCTTTTTTCCCACAGTGCAGTGAAAATCATGTTATCCTGTGTCCGCTGAGCCAACATGCTGGTTCTTTGTCCATGGCATTGACGCCATGCTGATGTGGAAAGGCTTTAAGCCAGCGACTCTTGCTGGCTATAAAGTGTGAAGTCCAAAGAGTGTGTAAATGTCACTGTTTAGATTCTCATATCACAGAGGCGATAAAATTATAAAGCGCTGCGAGTTGAGAAATATAAAATGGGGTTTGCTTTAGTGAGAAAACATTCAATTTAAGTTGTTGTGCACATATTGTGAAAATATAATTAATTTGAGGTACACTCAGAAAAAAATTCTGATTCTACTGCCCGAGGACTATAACTTTTTCTCATCTGGCAGCAGCAGCGGTAGCGCGTCAAGGCTTTGGCAGCTACGGAATTGAAGGAGTAGCTTGAAGTCCGCGATGTCAGTTCCAAGGATGCATTCACTGGGCTCAAATAGTTGGATAGGCTACTCATTCCGCTTTGGTTATATCAGTGACAATTTGTTGGCGATCATCGCAATTTTTGTTTGAGAAAGCTAGCATCTCCAAACGTGCAGACATGGAAATTGATGATGACGAAATTGTGGAAGGCGCCTTTTCCGCGGCCGGCACGTTCAAGAAACGTGCCCCAGCTCTGTGAGATGAAGCAATTGGCAACTGGAGCAACTGGCCATCAAGAATCCTATGAATGAAAATGATGATGCTGCAGGAGCAGCCTTAAAAGCGAACAACAATGCCAATGCTGGTGACTATGAGGAGGGCTATAAAAAATGGCTTAAATGCATAAAATGTACACTCAGAAAAAAATTGCTCTAAATTTTGGAAAATCGCTGTACAAAGTATGTCTTTCTAACAACAAGGGTATCGTAAGTCTAACAACAGGTTATCTCGAAGTATATATATACCAGATCATTCTTACGTGTTCGCATTGCAGATAATGGCATTTTCTCATTGACAATCCCTTAAAGAGCGAACTAGTTCCACTGAACGACTGCAAAACTAACAAACAAAGTGAACACCAACAAATATAAGTGCATGTTCCTAATCAGCAAAAATGGAATTGTCAATTCCCCAGGCTTGGCAAACAGTTCACTACCACAAACACATACTTACGCATGAGAGGACGAAACACTTATCTCACTTACGTTCAAGTGTCACTCAATTTGTCCTTGTTTGCCCAGGGCCAGTGAGCGACGCCTGCGAGAAATTTCCGTGTTAAGGAATTGTTGTTTATTTAATAATGGATAAGAGCACTTCAAGCCATTTCATGGTGCAACGTGTCGCCGCAGAAAGGACATGATGCGCAGCTTGACCAGATTCATCTGCACACTGTCCTGTACATTAATGCTGGCTAGGTCCTCCACATGCGAGTATCCTGCTCACCCCATTCGAAAGGATGATTTAATGCACAGTTTACATAGCTAATTGGTGCCAACTTACCGGCTATAATCGCAGCCTGATTGCCAAGTTGCTGTCCCAATGCTCGCCATGGATCCAAATCGCCATGCGTGAAGAACACCTCTCGGTAAACCACGCTTTGGTTAAACCCGAACCCACCGAACTGGGCATTCATCTGCGCAATGCCCTTGGCCAGTACTGCCGGTGTCTGGCCTGGTCCAAAGGCATCACGACACAGCTGTTCAAAGAAACGCACAGGCACTTGACTGCCAAAGGTTATGCTGGATGATGCAGTGGTGCTGCTGTCAGGGGTGGTGGTGGTGTACCACCCAAATTGGTTGCACGTCTGGTAGAACCAGGCACGCGCTGAAAAGAAGTTTTGATTTACAAGTCTCTTTCTTTCACTCATTCACTTACTGCCCGTGCTGCGATCTGAAACATCGCTGAACAGCTCCAACATTGCCTTGTAGCTGAAATCCTGACAACGAAACTCACTCAGCCGTTTGTCATCACCCGAGTAGAGCCGCTCCAGAAAACGTTCCAGTGCCAGCTCATCGTTCGAGTGCAGCGACATGAGTGCATCGCAAAGTGCCGGAATATATTCACTTTCAAATCGAATATTACAATTTTATAATTGGAGAATCACACTCAGAAAAAAAACAACATACAATTCTGAAAATCGCCCTAAGAGGAAAGTCGCTCTGAAAACTAGAAAGCTTTTCTTATGTTTAAAAACTATTTCTAAATTTGTCCCAAAATTACAAAAGTAGTATTTTCTATTTAGAAATATTTTTCTAGCAAGAGTATAAAACACAGGAAATCGCACACCCTTGTACTTAGAAAAAGCTTTTTTTAGGATTCTAAAAAAATAATTCAATTCAATAATTCAATCTTAAAATGCTAATGTTTTATATATCGGTAGCAGAAAGGCTAATGTAAGAGGAGTACACATATAAAAAACAATCAGAAAATTACACATATTTTCTAGGTCTTAGGGAAAAATACCGTGAAGTTATGAAAAGAAAAATCCTGGTTTTTAAAAAGATAATTTTTGAATAATAAATTGAGTTCCCCTTGGCGATTTTCTACATTTTGGGGCGATTTTATTCTGACTGTAAAGTCAAATCTATCTGCATCGAGACACACCTGTAACTTTGCACTACCAATGCAAAGTAATTGCCAATGCCATTGAAGAAGGACGTGCGATCCAGCGAATCACTTGCATTAAAGCTCTTGCATGCACTCAGTCTTTCAAGGAATTTACTTGTTTCATTCGTATCGAATAGCTT
Source organism: Drosophila nr. fundita (assembly GCA_035044245.1). Classification (NCBI taxonomy): domain Eukaryota; kingdom Metazoa; phylum Arthropoda; class Insecta; order Diptera; family Drosophilidae; genus Drosophila; species Drosophila nr. fundita. The sequence continues at coordinate 127,841 of JAWNMG010000682.1, forward strand.
TACCAAGTGGTTCAATCCGTTTTCCAAACGTTGTGTACAATTGCGACCATAGCTCAGGTTAATCGAATTCCCGACGAGTTGCATGTATTCTGGAAGCAACATGTGTTCATTTATTTATATTAATAATACATCATTTTTTTTATTATTATTATTTTTCATTTTTCGACAGTCAAGCAGCAATAAATGCTCTAAATGGGACGCAAATAACATCCTGAGTAGTCCACGAAGTAAGATCCAAGCTTGACCAACTCGGAAAACACAATAGGCTCACCATAAGGTGGGTTCCGGGTCATAGGGACATAGCGGGGAACGAAGAAGCTGACCCATGATAGGCCCTGAACCGTATTGTGGCGTAGGAAGACACACAATACGGCTTCAAATCATGGACGAAGAAAGACAGCTGCGGGAAAGGAGCTGGGCAGAGACACCAGGACTCCGACAAGCCAGAAGTCTTCTAGGTGGCTATAATCAAAAACGATTTAAGCAAATGATATCCATGGGAAAGAATAGACTCAGAATACTCACAGGTCTGTTAACAGGACACTGTAGACTGAGAAGTCACCTAACTAAATTAGGTATTTATAGAAGCAATACATGCAGGTTCTGCGGACACGAGGAGGAATCCTCAACGCACATCCTAACAGAATGCGTCGCCTTAACCAGGAAAAGATGCAGCATCCTAGGGCAGCATATCATGAGGCCCAAGGACATAGAATCCCTCAACCCAACAAAGATTCTATCATTCGTGCAGGAGTTGGGACTGATGGAAGAGCTGAAGGCTCAGTAAGGGGGCACAATAGACCTTACAGGTCGCAGTGCTGATTTTTCCCAAGCATAATAATAATAATTTTCTGGACGATAAATTTTTTTCCTTAACTGACAAGTTCGACTTACCGTAGAAATTGGCCTTGGCAAGCAATGGAGCACTGGAAGCCCAGCTGGCAGCTACAAGTTCTGGATAAAGTCGCGTCATCCAAGTTACCATGCTGCCGGAGTAGGATCCACCAATTAGGATCACCTTGGAGTGTGTCAGATTGTCCGAGTGTGACTTCTGGTATCGTATAAAGTGCGCAAGATCGGCCAAGGCCTGATGCAGATTCAAATGCTTAAGATTCTTCAAAGACAAACTCTTATGGCTTGAGCTAAGAAAGGCATATTTGAATTAATTTTCAAATTAAAATTTTAAAATAAATTTTACTTATGTGGCCAACTTTGGCCGTAGTATCGATGCTCCGTATAGAAAAGAATGCCCGCATTTTCCACGGCCATATCGTGTGTTAGACCCGTGCTCAGAAGACCTGGTGTAATCGTCCACTCGCCGCCTACAAATATGTAAATTGGTCCCTGAGGCTCATGATATTTGTCATTGCGAAGATAGCGCTGAAAGGAAGCAATTCTGTGTAGATTCTAATTTGTGATTCAAATAGTTTGTGTACTCACCATTTGCCAGGTTTTATTATTAAGCTCATCAAAGTGATCGAGTTTTTGGCTAAGCCACAGCTCCTGTACTGGAGCAGCATCACTTTTCGAATAGCGTCCCGAACTGGGCTCCTGCAGCAGTCGCTCCAAAGTATAACGATAAGGATTAAAAGTTAATTGCACTGCAGAGGCCAAAGTGCTCACTAATATTGTGACGAGACAGAAATACTTCATAGTGTCGTGGACAGCTCTTGACTGAAGTTATTGACCCAGTTCGACTGCCGTTTTATAGAGCGTCGAGCTTTGCACTTATTGCCCCCATAGATAGTTGCAAATTTATGTAAATTACCTTATTATCATAATACAAATAATATGAAGAAAATTTGTATAGCAAATTAAAATTGTTATGCTGATAAGTAGTTTTATTTATTTATTTTAACATTTCCAATTTTGAGCAAAAATTAATAAATGTTTTGCATTTTTAATGTCGTAATTAATTCAAATGTACTCGTATTTAGAATGTCCTCCACTCCAGACAAAAATTGTCACTTATTACGATAATTTTTGATGCGACTTTAGTAGTTTTATCATTTTATTATTTGTTATCGACTAATATCAGTTGACAATACAAAAATGAAACACAAAATAAATTTTAAATTTAAAAAAGTTTCAATATTTAAGTTAAAATTACAAAAAAAAAAAAATGATTTGTGGGGTATTTTAATTTAAAATTATCAAACATTTGAAATTAAACTATATATACGAACGAGTGAAAGTAAGTTTTATTTATTTAGAATAATCAGCCATGAACAACTTTGTCGAGAATACTTGATTTGCAATAAACTTATAAAAGAATAGAAATAAATATTTAAATCTCAGCACTCTAAATAATGTGACTTCGAGATTTGATACTGAAAACCGAGAACCAAGAAATTTCGTGGTTGTGGCATAATTAAAAATACTTTTACCCAGAAAAAACATAAACGAAATTCTCACAAATTTGTTAATTTAAGTAAATCTTTATGAGCTGCAACTAACCAGTTCACAGCGCTGTCTGACCTAATCGGCCTACATAGATATATAATCTTCGACGTGCTGTTCTTTCTTTCTATCAGTTGAGGAAAATAAATCCCAAACATTGTGCATAATACAAAAGTGTGTTACCATCAAAGAGTGTGCGATAAGGGCAAATTAAGTTTCCCCTTAGAACTCTTAATATAATTGCCATAACAAGCCAGGCAACCCAAAAGACAAACACATAAATGACACGGCCAAAGCTCTGCTTCTGCCCACATGACCCTAACTTACTCACACTTATTTTTGAGTGTAACGCCAACGCGTTTTAAGAAAAAACATCGCACACTCTGAAATGGCGCTCGAATGTTTTTTATTGGAGCGAATCAGCGCAAGCCTTGGCAACCCACAAGCCTGACTATTGGGCTTGGCTGTTGGCCATAGCTGTGTTGGCCGAGATTGCTGCGTGGGCAGCAGATTGGGCGGGTCGGGCACAAGCCGGTGTTCATCTCTTCTATGAGTCATTTACTTTTGTCTTATGCTCTTGTTGCTCTGCACTCAACTGAGCGACTCAGTTGGCGCTGTTGCTCATATATAAGTCGTTCTTGGGTTAAATTTCAGTAAAATGGGCTTTTGCTCATTAGCCAGTGTAGGAAGTCCAAAATTACACGCACTCGTTACTAATTAATATTTACTGCTTTAATTAGGAACACAAGTATTTAGTGGCTGTGTGTGGGGTATGTGTGTGGATCTTTGCTAGTATGTTAATAGCAGGGTATTCTGGGTTTTCTGGGTGTTGGAAGTGCGTTACGACCTTGAGAATTGCGCCCCTCCACTTAAGTTCCAATGGGAATTGATATGCCGTACTCATCAGGTTCCTCAAAGTGATGTCTAACAGAGGTACTCTTGAGGAGGGTGTTCCGTTTTTTGTCACCAAATTTATTGCAAGACACGTTTTCAGAATGAAGAGCTGAGCTTAAATCGACAAGACTAAGTGGCTCTTTGTGGCTATCAATGCCTAACCATGTTAATGTCGAACTTATAGTTATGTATCAAATGCAACCATAGAAACAATGAAAGAAAATTAAATTCTTTTTTTTTTTTTTTTTTGATGTAGCAATTTGATTTAATATTAATCAATTAATTTGAAAAATATGTTTGTTTTGTATCATTTATTTAAATACTCCTATGGGTATAACAATTTTGTAGAGAACTTTTCCGACCCCTTAAATAAATATGTTCTTTTACAATAAGCTTTATGTTTAACATGTTATCCTAACTGATATCTCAAGTTATACTTGCTATTGTTGTCAACGTCAACATCGAACTACTGCACTCAGAGAAAATGAAATGAAAATCGTACTGAAACTCGAAAACTTTCGTAATGCTTACAAGTAATTTCTAAATATGCGAATAATTTTCTTACAAGTAGAAAGTATTTTTTTTTTCTATTTTATACATATATATTTCTTAATAATAGAAAATATTTAAAAAAAAAATGCATGCAAAACCCATAATTTTTTCAGATTTAAAAAAAAATGGACCTGGAATTGGGGGAAAAAAAACTCAACATAAAATTAGTTACACTTGGTGTCGAAATTATGGCGAATTTCAAACTTCAGGGCGATTTATTTTCTGACTGTGTTTCTCTTTAATAACAATCGGTCAGTTTTTGAAAATTGTAGTTATATTTTGATGATTCCAGACAATTTGACTCCCCTTTAAAAGTTAATTTCTTCGCTTTTTCTCTTTTCATTACGCACTAATCATAATCAGACTTACATAGCTTAAAGCTGACAATTTAGAGCTTGTGGCTTTGATCTGGATATTGTATTATATTACTACTATTTGGGACAATTTAACTTTAGCTATCTCGGCTAATATATCTTTATTGTTAAATTCAACTTAATTGATTACGTTTTGTATGACTGAATAGGCAATTGGAATAAAAGTTCGGAAATTGATAAGCAAAGTATTTAAAATAATCAAATATAGCAATTGACTTGTATGAACTTCAACATAAAATTCTATAAAAAAGACAAATAAAATTAAATGTGTTGTTCGATTTTGCAAAACGAAGAAAAGTTTAGCCACAGTGAATATTTGCAAATTTTAGTTTGTGTTGTTTTATGATGCATTTACATTCAAAGTTCCCGCAAACATCGGTTCAAACTTTCGCCAGTGTAACAACTTGTTGTAATTTGCGTGCCTCAAGGGGACTCTCTCGCATCACCTTTGCACTTCTCGTTGGCCACAGGAGCCATAGAGCCACAGAGCAGCAGCAGCAGTGAGTCAAAGAGCAGACCACATGCTTCGCGAACTGCGCTCGCGTTTCACTCAGAGTTGAGGAATCGCGAAGGCGATTGAGATACACTCGATGCTCATGCTACAAGCGTCCTTTTGAGTGGATTGCAGCGCATAAAAGACGCACGCAAAGCGCTCAACGCTTCAGTCGAGTTTGAAACTTACACTCAAGCGGAGTTGTAAATAGTTGTTCGAGTTTTTTGGCTCGTACTCAAACGTACCGTAACCAAGTTTTAATCCTACACACATACTCATTTATTACATATCCACTTGTAAATAGTTCTGCAAACAGATATGCATAAGAGAAAAACTAGATTATGGATATGTAAAACATAAATAAAAAAATACGCGTGTTTTCAGCTGGCATTCATTTTGTAGAAATGAGTGTTTTTGCGGTCTTGTGTGTATCTGTGTGACTGTGTGTGTGTAATACAGTAAAGCACATAAATGTGGAATCTTCTTCGTAGTGAGTTAGTTAAAGGCAAATCAAGTGACAAAAGTTGACAACAAAAATATCAAATTTCCACGCTTATGTGCTCTTTCATGTCTCACTGTCTGTCTGTCCGTCTACTGTGTGTGTGAGTGTGTGTGTCGAAGAATTGAATTCAAGAACAGCCGTTATACACATTATTCACCCCAGCAGAGTTAGTCTCAGCCTCATTTCACCCCAGCAGAGTTAGTCTCAGTCTCATTTCTAGCCCCGTTAGACCTCACTTTATTGGAGTGTGTGCGTGTGTTTTTTGTGCTTTGAATAACAACACGCAGAGTTGTTGATTGTTGCCCGCTTTTGTGCACGTTTTTTTGTTGCTATGCCTCTTCTCATCTGACCCCCCACTCCCCAACCTCCCTTCGGCCGCCCCCACCACTGACGGCACCTGTTAAATTATGCATTAAGAAAACGGAACAGCGCACCCCAAAAAACACTCCAAAAGCGCCATAAAAAATATATATGAAAAAGACGGGAAAAATGCTGCGAATATAAAGCTCAAATTTTCTGTACTGGTTGTTGTTGTTTTTCTAAGTATCGGGCAGTCTGTGTCTTTGTCGGTCGTATATATTTTACTTACATATTATGCAAATGCTTGCTTGTGATTTTTGCAGCTGCCTCTGCAGCTATTCTTGTAAATTTTTCACCCTTAAAGCTGCCCAAACGTCGCTTCATTCATATACAATTTCAAAAATTATAAAAATATTTCTTATTTCTTAAATTTATATTTAGTTTTAAATATTTTATTTTTAATTTAAAAAAACTATTTCTTACTTCATATATTATTTTCGTGTCAACTGACTTTAGTTGACATTGAATAAATACATACAATCATTGACTTTAATTTTTACCACCTTCACCCTTTAAGTGATCTCATTTAGAATTTATGGTTAAGTGCGTATCACACCACTTGTTAAAACACTTTGTGCCGCTTTATTTGGCAGCATTTCAGCCACCTCAAGAATAACTCACTTACTTTCTAACTTTATGGCCCGTCCGCTTCTGTTTCCGTTTCTGTTTTTGCGCAATTCTATGCCCCAGTGGCCTATCTTACTATTTGGCAATGTGGCTTCGCTTTGTCAGCGGGGCAAACATGTCTTAAAATATTTCGCTTCTTAAGCCTCTTGTGTATATAATTTGGTCGCAAATTGTGTTTCCCCTGGTGTTGAATGTGACATGAGCCACATTTCTGTTACTCAACATGGAATTCTTTATTATTGAATCGTTTGCAACAAATTTTTATTAAAGAACTCTGACTTAATCCAACTGTGCCTGTGCCTTATGCCTGGGAATTTTCAGGGGCTTTAACAGTGGTCCTCCTGCCGAGATATGCTCCAGTGGCTTAAAATCTGATGTTTTTTAAAGAAAGTAACGTCTTAGTAATTTGAGATGCCTTAGACTGAGCTGCTCTGAATAAGATTAAATCTAAGTAAATACAGATTCCCATTTAAACAAAAACAAAAATCTCTTAAATATCATATTGTTGTTCATTAAAATAATTTCAGCATTGTAAAAAACCTCTGAGCCATTTTTGTCTGCTAGATACTAATCACATAGTTTTGTTGAAACTGAATAGCAAATTTTTTGAGACACACAAATTTGCAATAGAAATGCTGTTAGACACAACTCTTTATGATTCGTCAACTTTAATTTGAAAACATGGGTATTCACTTTGCCTTGACCAGACGAGCAACATCAACAAAATGCCGACCAAGGGCAACCCAAGGGGTTGAGCAAACTCAATAGAAATGTCAACGTCCCACCAAAAACGTATATAAACAGAGCAAGTTCCAATCCAAAAAGGGAAGCACAGACTAATTAAAATGCTGTCATTTACTTCCTGTTGCTACATTTTTATTATTTTCTTTTATTTTGTTTTGACAAACTGTGCAAGAAAAAGTTTTAGAAAAAGTTTGTCTTGTTTAAGCAAAGTGAGCAAAGGCATAGCTAGATTTTTGATTGCCCCATAAAGTATGCTAAAAGTTTGCTCTGGTTCAAGTTTGACTTTTGTGTAAAGTTGGCTCTTAGAAAAAGTAAAAAAAGGTTTAACTTGGCTATAATTAAAGGTGCGGGTACGGGCGCCACTTTATTACTAGCTTTCTACTTTCACACCATTTCCAAATGACTCTGTGTATGTGTTTCTTGTGAGCTCCGGAGACTCATTAAAAGGCGCTCAAGGATTGCGAGAGTATACATATATTAAATATATATATATATATATATATATATGGATATGTGTCTCTTTGTGTGAATGTATGTTTTTTTCGGTTTGTGTGCTCAAAGGCGAGAAAAAGGGTTGTTAAACTTTTCGTAGCCACCGAAAAATTGTTAAAGTTCGTTAAGCTGATTAGACGGCTCTCCCATATAATTTGTGGTTACACTTTGTGCCTTGGCGATTATACATATTAATACATACATATTATTTGTGTTAGTGCAATTAGAAGTACGTACGCTCTTGCGTGTAAGTGTGGTGTGAAGTTCCCAAGTTAATTAAGTTTGTGTCTGTTAATATTCTGTTTATTGACCCTAATAATCATTGAGAAGACTTTAAGCGGTTGCTTCTTAGTTACTTTTCTGACTTTTCTCCATCTCTCATTAAAGTTTTCAGTCTACAGCCTTTCAATTCGTTCATTTCGTTCCACAACATTCCACACTTATACCTCTACATGACTATTTTTATACCCTGTTCTTAAGAATGGATAAAAGCGAACCAATGATATATTATCAGCATCAAAAGCCGTGTTGATATAGCCACATCTGTCTGTCTGAATATGCGGATCACATTGACTATATGAGCTATTTGCTTAAACTGTGAAATTTAAATTCTCGTATGCGTAGCGCAGATTATATTTGTTACATTTTATCGATAACATATCGATATTTCTACTTGCCAAAAATGTATAGGTTGAGTCTTCCAATTGATTTAAAATATGGCTTCACATATTATTGGTTAGGATCCGTATCTGCCATAAGATATGAGTGCACTTCCAAGGGAATTTGGCAAATAAAACTGGACAAACATATTTAATAGCTGGATTCGGGGCGTGTTAGTCGAGCTCATTATTAATTTAATTTATTTTAACTGAGCACTGCTCGAAACTAACTTTAACTAAGTGTGTTTGCAACATTAGCCTGGTTAACATTTTTGGTGCATTGTATGAGCCAGCTTGGAAATACAAGTGGCTAGCGGGAACACAATCCCAATTAAGAACTAACAATATGTGTATGCAAAAGTGAATCGACAAAACATACAAATTTGTTTGCTTTAATTAACGTGATTGTTTTGTTTTGTTCTTCTCGTTGCAGTGTAGAAAAATGTAAAAAGTCGACTAAAACATAATATTCGTTTGCCTGCAAATTCTTTTTTGGATTTTAAGTTTAAGCGAATACGAAACTGATACCAAAATAGTTTAGAAAAGAAACGAAAACGTTAACTAAACCCAACGGTTTATAGCCTGCTGTAACTGCACAAATTAAATACTTACATGTATAGCGGTAAACTCAAATAACGAATTAACGTAACGAACGTAAGTTAAGAGTAGAACTAATTTCTGGTGCGTATAACTCCATTAGAACACGATTAGCCTAGCATATAGTCACAACTTAGAGCAGCGGAACCAGCTATCTGTTCCAGAAGTGCAAACAATAATTCAATAAGAACCCAGACGCAAAAATAAACCACCAAGTGGCGACGTGAGAGTGATAACTGTGACACTAACCGTACCAAATCGCTGAAGCTGGAGTCTCTCCCCTCCTTTACGCAAACTAACTAGAAAACTTTGTCAAACAATCGTCGGAGACGCCAATCGTGCATGTGTGAAAGTTTTACCCCCATCTGTTGGAACTATTGGACTCAGTTACAGATACAAAGTGAGAAAGTGTCGCGAGTGCTTCAATTTTGAGACGCGTTCAGTAAAAGGAAGTAAACTAAATTAGGAGCAGCAAAAGACGCATACAGCACCAGGATGTCCTCTTCCATGCCAAAGACTATGATGTGGCCAACACTTATCCTTTCGCTGCTGTTGCTCCAGGCAATGGCTAATGCCATCGATTTGAGCCGCTTGTACGGTCATATGGCAAATCCGATACAAAAACGTAGCGGTAAGTATTCTTTACATATATGTGCATACATATTTTATAAGGTACAAAGGGTTTCAGAAAAGGTAATCTATCTAAATTAATTTTTTGCTTTTTACGTTTTTAATAATTATTTATCTATAAGAATTTCAATATGACACAAAATTGTGTTAAAAAAATAAAATCTTTGGTTTGAAGACCGAATAATCTTCGTAGTTTTTAGACGAAGTGTTAATATGCTTATTAAGCTTTAAGTTTATTAAGCTAAGTAACTAGGAACTAACATTAATTCCTAACTATAAAATCCTAAAAATAAATTTAATTTTCTTGATAGAACTCTACTTATATTCTAAGCAAAACTGTTAATAATCCTCCTAAAATTTAAAAAATAGCCAAGGTTAACCGGAAGTGCATATAATATAATTATAATATAACATCGATTCGACCCGTTCAATTAATTAAAATCAGAAATACATTTCTGGAAAAAAGAAAGAAGATTTTCTAAGTTTAAGAATCTTACTTCCAATATTGAAAAAATATTTCTAAACCTCGAAAATTTTCTTCATTTCTGCGTAAATATTATTTGTTAGGGTGATTTTCTGAATTTCTGTGTGATACATTTTTTGGCTGCACCTACAGTTTCAATCTGAGGAAACAAATACAGATTTATAGATAAATATATATAAAATAACTCTTTGGCACCATCTTAAGTAAAGCGGTATATCGATGTCATTAATAATAAAATATATTTAAAGATGTGACCAATTTTCAATGGGAACTTTAAGTGGATTACTTTTGACTCAATTACATTAAGCGGTGTTTAAATAAAGTTTTTTTTTTTTTTTGGCCAACGAAATGCGAACTCATTTGTACTTGTCTAAAAAATCCCCAATCTTACAATGAAATTATATATGTAACTAGCCGAGTTCTTGGTCGTCGTTTAATATATGCACACTTAATTTTTATGCGTACTTTTTAATAATCCTTCGTGAGAAACTTCTTCGTTTTCATGTTGGAAATTCGCAAATTTTTTTACATGCCAATTAGTTAGTACCACTTTGCCATTTGTTAATTGTAATTGTACCAGGTTCCTTTCATGTGTTCATATGAATATTAATGCATTTTAATTGTTATAATTGTTAAATACCATGCACTCAACCAAATGTCCGGTATCCATAGCATTTGCGATTACGTGTTCCGTTGATTTTCTGATTTCTCTCAAAATGCCAATTAAAATTATTTTGAATGCCAAGTTAAAGGTCATAATATAAATTTTACATTTTGACAGCAGCTGCGGTTGCAAAACGTTATTCCGTAATTCCATTTCTTTCTGACAAGTGCTGTAAGTCAAGAGTCAGGCAAAATTGAGTGCTTGTTGAAGGGAAACCGAGTGTTCAACTTCAAAGGAAAATACAAGCTATAATTACATTGTCAGGTGAAAAGGGGCAAATGTCAAGCATTCTGGTCAGCACGGTAATAATGATTGTGAAATGTTACCGTACACACAGTCCGTTAAAGAATAATAATCATATGTAATCATTTCAAGTGCCATTCCATAATTTTCTATGCTGATGACTGTTATTTCTGCTTATAAATTCATTAATAAATTACTTATGGGATATTGAGCTCCAATGATAATCAATGATTATATCAGTTAACCGTTACATTAAAAGACGAAAATTGATTAAAAAAAACTTTTTACTTCAAGCTTATTTGATTTGGAAAGAACTTCAAGTGCTGGTTTATTGCGGTACCGCTCACCCAAAAAGCAAAGTGAAACCTTTAAGCTTTTTGGATAGTTTGGTCGATTACCGCGAAGAAGAAAAGGACTTTTCTTTCGTCACATTTTCCATTGAGTTTCCTTCACCTGCCCCATTCTCATGTTTTCCTCGACGGTGACCATCATTCAGCACGTTAGCCATTCATCGTCAGCCCCTTTTGTGCTTTTGGCATTTGGCTTTGACCGGCTTTATGGCCACCGTTGACGGTAACGAACGCAACTTTGGTCATAATTTTGTGGCCCAGAGCGTTGGCAATAAACAATTGTACAGCTGATTCAAGCCAGGTACAACAAAAACGAAGAGCGCAACTCACTTAATAAGGGGTTTTTATCCACTCTCTTTTTCTGCGCCTACTTTTTATTTTAATTGTTTACTACATAAAATATGTACAGTGGCGGACAGCTTATTTGAATCATTGTCAAAGAAAAAAAGTAATTGCCTGCATGTATTAAACACCAATGTGAATGGCAATTACTTTTTTTCTTTGACACAGATTCAAATAAGCTGTCCGTCACTGTACATATTTTATGCCTGTGCTTGATTGAAAACACAATCAAATAAATATTAGAAAATTGCATTTAATTTTAATGACCATGATCAGCAGTGGCTTAACTCTAAAAAAAAGCTTAAAACCGTTTTGAGGGCTTAAAAAGGTTTTAGTAATTACAAATTTCATAATAAATTTAAAATTAAAGTTGCAAAATAAATTATAGAGCATTAAAAGAGGAAAAAATGTTGAAAAATAAATAAATATCTGATCAATATATCTTGGGGCATTAAAAAGTAGTTCAATACTTGTTGCAAGTATTGTAGAGAAGCGGGGAAAACGCAATCAGACCAGTAATTGTTAAACATTAGTTATAAAAAACCAGATGAAAGAATTAGATAAAGAGCGAGACATAAAATAAATAAAATTAAGGAAAATTAGTGTTTTACTTTTCTGCCAATGACGGACGATGCAGAAGAAGAACCCAGCTGAAGAACGTTGGCAAGCGGAGGTTCGAATCCCAGTTAAAGCCACTGAACGGAGTCAGTTCGATTTTGGAAGTTTTCATATTGGAAAGACCAATTGCTTGAGTAGGAACAGAAAAGATTTACGAAAGGTGAAACGTCAATGAGCAATGATAATAAGCAGGCTTTGGTTAAATCTGCCTACCTCGTTTCGAATTACACACTAAATATAAATGAATACACCCGAAACCAGCCTGAATGGTACTCCAATGACGACCACTTACCCAATCCTTTCATGCGTATTACCTATGAGAAAGCCATTAAAAGTTTTGCTGCACGAGTTCCGCTCACGGTTTCGCTTATTTATATTTAATGAGGCACGCAGCGAAAAGCTTGGCCAACAATGCAGTAGACCAAAAACTAGTTAAAAAATAAATTAATTAATTTCGGAACATTAGCGCAAGCAGCTGACACAACCGAAACTTGCTCCTGACCCGACAGATTTTAATACAATTAGGAGCTTGGCCCAGGCGAGAGAAGGAACAAAAACCGCAATGGAAACTAATAAACTTGACGGTTATTATTTGAGGCTGGCAGGAAATTACAGCTTAACGTTGGTCCCAGTGCAAAATGCTTTGTAAAAAGTGCGCGTAATCACGATTTTGGTTTTGGGTGTTATTTGGCACCATTTGCCAGCAGTATTTTGTGCAACATGCACCGGCACATACACACATACACACACACACACTCATATAAGTATTCCTTTACACACGACGTATTTCAGTTGACTTACAATCTTAAGGCAATAGAATCAAAAACAATTCTTGTTCAATATTGTCCACAGAAAGCAATAGAAGACTGCATAATTCAAAGTGTAATTAAAACCACACAATTTGTGCTGGTTCGAAAGGAGCGTACTTAACTAATTGAATTGCACAACAAATAATATATGTATGTATTTGTATGCAACGAGAGCAGCCTCCTTTTCTCGAATATCGATACATTTCGATTTCCGATAGCAATATATGCCAGAATTTTGAAGGCAGAAACTTCTAATTAATACACAATATGCATATGCATATTAGTGATCCACTGCCAAAATTGCATCAAGTTATAGTCGAAAGTAGATTCTCATATTGAACTCCTTTCAATCAGCAGCCGTAAGCATTTTCTGTATGTATAAGTGTGCGAGCGCATGTGTGAGAATGAGATGGCATGATAATCGCCGCGAGCGTCTGCCTGCCATAAGAAAAGAGTGCACTTGAGGAAATTCCCTTTCCCTTTTAAGGGAAATTGCAAAACTTTTTAAAGGGAAATTTTCCAACAATTGGGTTCAGGGTATATCGTAGTCGATCTCACTCGACTACAGCATTCCTACTTGTTATTATATTTAATTGCTCGAAGCATTTCAGTTGGCGGAGATTATTCACGATTCAAGCTGATTCAGCTTAATTTAATTATGGCCTATTATAATTAAACATAAAATGCGATTAACATCCAATCAAATTATAAAGCAAATTACTTTTAATTTATTCATAAACTTGGTTATTAAATCATTTAATTTAACCTGTACAAGTGGCAATGTAGATTTCAAAGAAAATTGATAAGAACATGCAATAGTTAATTCAAAATATCCACTGTATCTGAAATGAAATTATGGAAAATTAAAACGACTTGCTGTGCAACACAACACCAGTCAGGTCAGATTTACGGTTTTAGTAATATTCGTTTAATAAGCCCTGCACCCTCTCCACCCATAGCCAAAGTTTACTAAACACAAATTTATTGTTAATGATAAACAGCAGAACGGAAAACTTTGTGGGCGGATCTGTTGGGTTGAACGATTTGTGTGCCTCCAGCCTGACATAAATAATAACCATAAAATATTTCATGTACATTGTTAGAGGAGCACAGTGGCAAAGTCATTTGCAAGCAATTTGCCATATCGACGAGTTGGTCAAGTTAGCACACAAAATACAGTATCCTATTACTGCTATAAATTTAATTATGTTGACATTTTAATTATGCGAGCATAGCAGTGATTTGTGGTCCTCTCGCCAATTTTGTGCCGCTGGTCATTGATATGCAAATCTATGAATTATTAGATGTCCGTATGCAAATTTGCTTACCCTAAACCCATCCGGTTACTTCATCACGCATACGACGCATGGGCGCGAAAATCTGCCCAGCGCGTGTCAACCCTCTTTTTCTAAATGATTGTCAACAGTGACAGACAGTTGACAGTGGTCGTATGGGTGTCAACCATAGAATTAATTATGTACCGATTAATTTCGAATCGCATTCATGTGAGAATCGCGTGGGATAGGGCAAGAATGCTTTAGTTCAGAGAGCTCAAATACGAAATACCCTGAACCCAAATCTCTACATATTGAAAACCTAACACTCAGAAAAAAATACCGTAAGCTGTAAAAAATCAGCACACTTTTGGTGCGATGTTATTCGTAATTTTCGTTATATGCACGTCGTTAATATCCAATTCAAATGTTTGTCCTAGACTTAGGCTGTCGTGTAATTTGCCATTAAGTGCTATCGGTAATCGATTTGTATCGATATTGTGTAAGCTGAAGCAGATATCGCTAAAATGAAAAAAAATTGACCTGCGCCAGCCATAAGCTTCAAGTTTTTCTTTTGCACTATATGAGAAATTGTACGAAATTATACATAAATGATGAATACAACCGGACAAGTCTATTGCAACTTGTCTGTTATTATTAATCAGGGATATATATAATTGATTGGGTCCAATACTTGTGCCATACTTTTGCATAACTTAGTTATCCTTTTTTTACCCATTTTAAATGAGTTCAGGGCATAGAAAAGTTTTTATTTCTCTACATACATATATTAATATTAAATTATTTCCTTTCTCAATATTTACAATAAAATTATGACTTAATGGATAAACTTTTCCATTATTCAGCTCGTAATCGGGGTATGATGAAGGCAAATCCCAATTTCTTTCAGCTTATATATTATTGATGGAACAGTTTTAGACTTATATTTAATTTTAGTTCGATTGTTTAGCAAAACTATAAATGAGAGATGAGCGAATTTCGTTATTTTGTTAATGGTATGACAAGATTTGACCAATAAGTTAATGTCGAGAACGAATTCACCTGGACTTAGATGCGCATTGGGCTTACTTTGACCTTGTAAGTCATGTATGTCGTATATATGGATATCATTTCATAATAGCCGGATCAATAAATAACAAGGGCTTGGGGCGAAGGTAAAGGTCAGTGCAATCGATTTTTTCGCGCAACTTTAATCGAAGCGTACATAAAGCGTATTACACACGAGATATTTATAAATGCGTAGACACAGCTGGGTCGCCAGCCTCGGCCCGCGGTCGTGTCCCTATTTAAGCATTCACATTATACATGCCTTAATGGCTTGTATAAAGGTTGGTAATGAGTCTGCGACTTACATACATAGTATAGGCGAGGGCATATATAAAATATATTTTGCTTACTTAGTTTGCACAATGCACCGTATTTTATGGCGTAATATTATTTGACGTTGGTCTGTGGCTCATCAAAGAACTAAGTTTTGGCTATACAAACATACATCCATCCGTCCATGAATTTAATAGCAAACAGCTACGGGCACTTTATACATGTATATATTTTTTACGGCTTGTCAATTTTACGGGCAGCCATCCGCGACTCGGAGTGAAAGTATTTTTTCCGCTTGGCATTTCTTGTTTCTGCTTTCTTTGCCCTGCCAGCCGCCCACATTCTCCCACATTCCATTCACAATTTGTTTGTTCTTCCAGTGCGAACGACTGTTCTAAAAGTTTTGCATCGAGCGCGCAAATATAAAAATGGAGAAAACGCCAAACTTATTGACTATGTATATATATATATACCTATTTGTATATGTAAGTTTGTCTGGTGGGCATAGCCTTGAGGACTTTCATGCATTACTCATACGCTGACACGTGGCGGATACAAAGTAAGCAAAGATAAAATATCACTTTTTCATTAGGACAAAGCCACTCGAACGTTGCCGAGTAATCGAAATTGACATCTTCAAATAAGGATTCGTTTTTGTGGGAAAGAGAAACCAATATGTCTACTCTATTTTCGATGAAGTCTCCTTTCTCGATTAATTGTTTTTATATATTGGTTAAAAAAAAAAGGTTAATTTACTTTGCACATTTCATTTACAATGGAAATAGTTTCAATATGCAGCCAAGTTTTTATGGTTTGAAACAATAAATTTTAATTTGCTAATTTCGTTTAAAATAAATATAGTATTAGTGACTGTAAAATTGAATGTGCTTCAAAATACTATTATAATTTAAATTATGTAATTTAATGTAATGTTCTTAAGTTTGTTTCTTAGTCGTTTGGATGTCAGCAGTTGTTTCAAATTTGGTCATCGCCTGCCTCATATTTTAATTAAATGTTTTGTTATTCGTTATAAAAATATGCAAATCAGCATTTAAATCAAACTGTGTCTTGCCACAAATCGCGAATTATAAAGAATGGGAATGTAATAAATGCTGGGCATAGTGGAATCCAGCAAAAAGATTTAAAAAATCGCTGTCTCATATCTAGTCATCCAGGGAACGAGCGTAAGTGCAGAGATTTTTTTGGATGTCCTCTTATTTATAGTTGCTACTTGACTATAGAGTTATGACATTTTAGCCATGTTTAGCTAGGTTAAAATATGTGCCACTTTTATTTAAATAAACCCACTAGATGCTAACAATAAAATGGTTTTGTTTTGCATGGCGGCCACATTTACATGTTTGCAAATTTTTAGGCATTTGCAGGAATGACAGCGGCTAAGAGACATGCATAGTGTGATTGTATATACATATTTATATATATATATTCGGAATTGCATTTTTTATATACACACATTTATATATATATATCAGCTAAAAGATACTTTACTTATAGCCATAAATGCATCTGCTCATTGGCTTAGAGTATTTGCATTTTTACTTGCACTCGAAATCCACTTGAGAGGTTCTGTGCACTTGGCCAAGACGAAGGGGCATTTCGACCGCTTGTTGTGGACTGCTTATGGCATTGAATATCCAATTTGACTGAGGGCATTAAAAGCAATTCAATGTGTATCTTCTGGTGTCGAATCACCATCGTGCAATCCTTAAGGTGCTGTGCTTGTGGAGCTTCTAGATTTTAACGTCTAACTTTAGACTCTTAGACATTAAATATTTAGTTGGTAAGCATTTATGACTAAACGTAATGCACTTGAAATGCAATTTGTATGGGTGAAATGATACTTTTATTTTTCTTGGTATTAACTTATATTAACTTAAGTTTAACTTTACCAAACTTTTATTTTAATAAAGTTTCAACTGCTTAAGGATGATTAACTTCACAAGTTATGCATTTGAAAGGGTGCTTGAGCATATCCACTAACTATTTTTGAAAGTTTTGAAAGTTAATTAGTTATTTTACATTCATGAAATAAATAAAACAAAAGTTGTTTTATGCGACCAGATACAGACCATTTAAACTAATTGGTCGCCTTGTAAGCCGGCAATAAATATTAATTGCTTTGCCGACCAATTGAAATTGAAACAATAGCAAACATTTGAAAGACAATTTGATAAATCAATTTCGTACAATTCACATTTCCAAACTCAAATTCTATTCCATGGCTTTTGTGGCTTTGACAAAACATAACAGAAATAAATTAGGACTCTTGCTTTGTGTACATCCTGATACGCACCGGATATTTGAGGCTCAACAGCAAATAGCATTTTAATTGGCAGCTATTGTGGTTGCCAACCAGTCGACAGGTGTTTTTTTACAGTGCAAGGACTCTCAATACACTGAAATCAAAAGTTTTGCGCCAGAAGCTTTGACTAACATTGAAAATCAGCTTTAGCTGCAACTCAAGCAACGAAGTGATAAAAAACAAGACCATTTTTTAAGGCCACAATCCAATTGTGGTAACAGTCGCAAATGCTCGACTAGTATATAACCCGCAATACTTATGCATATGTGTTAACAGATTTGAAAGAATACTTTGTTTGAATCGCATCCTACAATTTAAAAATACGTTTCAATAAATATAAATTAAATTATAAGTTAACCTTCAAATAAAAGATATAAATTAGCTTTATGAAATGAAAAGTGATTAGTAAATTAATATTTAAAATGAGAGAATAAAGAATACATAATATATATGGGATAGTGAAACATTAACCAAATTGGGGAAAACCCAGAAAATATCCAATTAGGTCGAAAAAATGTGAATTACCTAGAAAATTAGATGATATATGAATTAAAATGAAAAACTAGACAAAGATAATAGGAAATATGAAGGTTTGAAAATATAAAATGGTTCACCATTTATTGCAATTGCAGAATGATTGGAGAAAGCCAGAAACAAACAAATTCATATTGGTATGAAAAATTCGATGAATTTGTTAAATTAATATTAAATACTTTACACATTTTGAATAATTTCGCAGCCACTTTCAAGTTGATAGAGGTACTGCTCTTATAGCCTGATAAACCCTTATGTCTATCAGTTTACTTTTGCACAACTTGTGCACATTTGGCACTGCGCTCAACACAAACCACATTCATTGGTGAATTATTCTGGAACTAGATCAGGAGTCTTGTGCATTTCAAATGCGTTCTCGAGTTAAATGACTGCACCGGATGGATGCAAATGCAGTCGGTACTGGCGCTCAGCGCGAGGTCACGCGGGAATTGTTGTGTGTACGAGGCAAGAATAAGTGTTGAAGTCACTCATCCCATTCCAGCTACAGGGCACTTTGCGGTTGTGATGAAGTCTAAGAGCGAAACGCACATAGTTGAGCAGAGCCACACGTATTATGCCATAAGCGCCGCACTACATACATCCGTACATACTTGTGTGGCAACAAATGGGTCTGAAATTACAGACTCATTCTTTTGAAGGGGACCTTCAAGTGCAAGGAGCGAAGGAACGGGTTTTGCTTATTAGCCAGATAAGTTGCCTTTTCCTAGAAACCATTTTAAATGTACTTCTAGGTAAAGAATATTCTGGGTGAAGTTATTTGAAAAATATAAGATGAAAGATGTCTTTCAGTGCAAGAACGCTTTGGTCTCCGTAGCTTTGTCGCCGTTGTCGGATTGATGGAGGTGTGGCGTGTCCAGTCTGAGTCCCACGGTAGGGTCTCGCGTGTCATATGCCGTTTGAGTTATCTTGGCTTTGATCATTGGTTTGAGTGCATAGGCTTTTTCCAATAATAGTTCTTAACTTATACGTATTGTAAACATTATGTCCTGTTATTTATTAATGGTATAGTTATAAGTATAATACAGTGAAACAACGTAATGTTCACCTCTATAAAACAAAGATTTATACCGACGCACCGACAACTTTACGTCTTTAGATCTATATCTACATATCTACATATTTTCACACTCGCATCGATTACCATGCCCATCCCTGTCTCACAAATCTCATTGTAGTAAAGTCGACTTGAGAATATGTTTTGGGCTCTAATCTTGATTTAATTTGCTCAGTTGATCAACAAAATGTCAATGCATAACAAATATATGTATATCAACTATCGATATGTATCGATATGATGAAATAAGTTTAATGTGTGCGCGGTATACGAGAACATATATTTAGAATTTGTCTCTGGGTCCGGAGGTCTCAGGGATCTGCGTGTTCATACACACGGATATGTCCAGATTGACTCGGCTGTTGATCCTGATCAGAAAACCATTATATAGTGTAAGCAAATTGGATATACGTGATATCTGCTCATTTTTATTATTTTTTTTTGCTTTCTAATCTCATTGAAGCCCACTTTTTGAGTCAGCCACTTCATTTAAAAGTTTTGACTTATTTTTATAAATTTATGTAATTTTGATTAATTTATTAAGCATCGAATATTTATTCCTCCCGTTCCTTCGCTTCGGCCGCAAATTCAGCAGTATTTTCGGTACCAATCGAGGGTGCCGGCGCTTCCTCTTCTTTGTCATCATCTTTGGGTGGCTTTCCTACGCTCCTGCCACCTAGAGCCAATTGGGCTTCGGGCGAATACTCGCCCTCTTCCTCTCCCTCTCCCTCTTCATCTACAAAGTCCGCTGCAATTGGCTCGGGCGGCAACCAGCAGGTGCCCTTGATGAGACGCTGCTCGATCTCGGAGATTTCGTTCTTATAATACTGATTGAAATCGGGACGGTCCCAGATACTCTTCACCCATTGCAAATTGAAGTCCATCTTGGTGCAGCAGCAGAACTTGCGTGACTTGTGGCACTTGGGGCACTTGCCGAGCGGACGGGCTGGATGAGTATACTGCTGCTTCTGCTTCTTCTTGCAGCAGTAAGGGCATACATGCTTCGGCTTACGCTTAGTACTACAAGTCACCGGCTCCTTGGCGTAGATAAGATGTCCCCGCTTCTTGGCACAGAAACAGCAGTTGCAATCATCACCCTCTGGCTGCCGCTTGCGAGTCTGCATGCGATCGTAGAACTTCTTGTAGGCAATCTTGATTTTGGCCTCGTAGGCCAACTGCTCGTTGCAGGAGAGGCCGTCGAAGCGGGCATAACTCTCGGCACTCTTGCGTGCGGCATGCACCCAGACGCACTCATCATTGTAGCTGGGTCTGCCCTGGTCGTCGTAGGTTAGCTCCTGCTTGGGCTCATAATAGAAGGCTTTGAAGCCGCGCTTAATGATGTTGTAGGCCAGGTGTGCCTCCACCTTGTTCATCAGGGACTTCTTGCCCAGCTCGTGGAACAGATCTTCTTTGCGCAGTCGCTTCTTGGGTACCGTATCGATGCAGTAACACACCTGATCATAGTGCAGAAAGGCGTACGTTATAATGTCGACGGTCGACTTGGCCTTACACTCGTGCAATCCGCATATGATCATTATCTGTGCTAATGTATTAGCCAAGTCCAGTACGTTCTCCAGGAATATCGATGAGGCATTCACCTCGCCCAGACACTTGCATTGGGTGTGCTGATCAATGATTCCGAGTGGTGCATGACGCTGGCACTCCTTGTGTTGACAGTTATTCCGGCACCGGAAGTCAGGCATCGCATGATGGGCCTGCATCAAGCTCAAACACAGAAAATTTTTAGAGTGATAAAATGAAAAAAAAAAAAATGTTTTTTTTTGTGGTCTTCTGACTTTTCAAATAATATATACAGCTAGAATATTCCTAATTCATGTTGACTACAAATTGTGAAGGAAATCCCAAAGGTAAAGTTAACAACTAAATTATTTCTTGACGAGATATATAAAGCTTTAACAATATTTATTTGTCAACTTATTAAAAATGTAATTTTCCATTGTTAACTATGAATCCAAGCTCGCTTCCAGACAGTGACTCACAAATTTAATACTAAATAATAATAATAAAAATAAAAATGTTAATATTAATAATAAAATGTGTTAAAGAAAATTTGACTTTGGCATAGGTAAAAAGCTTAATAATTACAAATATTTTTACTGTGTTGCTAAAGAGAAAAAAAATTGAACGTTGCAACAATTTGTTGCGTAGACTAACATAACATTGTTTCTTATGTAAATAAAAATAAGGGATAAGTAAATAGACTGTAAAAAGCAGACACGTCAAGCTGATCTCTTTAAAATTACGACCCTCATGCTGTATGCATTTGTAACTGTTAATGGCGGCATTGAGTCATGTTTATGATTGGGTCAAGCTGTGAGTGCTGTCCTGCATAATAGATGCGATGCCACATGCCCCGGACAATATTCATAAGCTCTGAGCTGTTGCTGCGAAGACATGTCCTGATTACAATTCACTACTTCCCAACAAAATATATACATAAAATTGTAATTTATTAGACTAGCGGAGTATCAACAAGCGGCGCAATATCCATATCCATATCCGTTGACAAGAGGCAAACAGAACAAATATTGGCCATGTGAACAGGGAAAAAAAAACAATGCAATCAAATATGTTTATAGAAAAAAAGCGCTGACAAATGCCGCTCCCAACCCCGTCTCCGTCTCCCCCTCCACGCAGGTCCAGCTCAAAAGGGACTCAAGCCAAACAGATGAACGATAAAGTTGTCATTACCCATGCCGCTGTGTATTTAGCCTGACGGAAAGCACTGCTGAGGATAACCCATACCCGGGACGCATTACAAAGCAAAGACCACATAAAAATAAAAATTGTATGGTTCCAGATTCGGCGGTTACATGATATAAATAAAGCAAAAGTACTCACTTTATGTATATTTACATGTATTGACCGCAAATGGCTTTGGCTTTTTTTTTCTCTTTTTTTGGGTTGTTGTTTTGAAATTAATCTCTGTATATATATATATGTATATAAATATATATTTGCAGCCGTTCAACTTAAACATTTCTTACAACATTTCTTAGCGCCGTCGAAAAACCAACATCTTTATGTGCTACATGATAGATGGAAAATCCACTTCGCTTTGTCCAGTTAGTTATCGAGTCAGTTCCTTTTAGCGAGGTGGAGTTATATGTTTAAGTTTTTGCAAACATTGGAAATGTACATTTTTAAACATTAAGTAAAACATATACAAATTTAATTAGATAAATAGAGAAAAAGTTATAATTTCACAAGAACGATTTAGAGTTTAGTTTATTTCAGGAATGTTGACTGTTGACAATTAAAAAATTTTTATATTTGAAACTGTTCGTTGAGCTGCTGCCTCTGCAATAGATTCATAAATTAAAGTATTTATTTTCCATTCATAATGTATTTCAATTGCAAAAACTTTGCCGAGTCTCGTTCATTGGTCATTTTTATTCAGCTAAGACATAAAACTGTGCAAAGCAGCAATAAGTTTAAGTCAAGCAAATCCCGGGAAACCAGAAAAAACTTTTTCGATTTCGCCCGTAACTTATTCAGTAGCGTCGGCATTTTGTGTAACATTTGACAGAAATTATAGGAAGTTAGATGTTTTTTCGAAGAACAATAAAGCCGCAATCTTGAATTCAGTAGAGGCGTACCTTGAATTATGCAAAATTATTCTAATGACAGAGCCAAGGCCCAGGCAAATATAAAAGGCGAAAAGGACAAGTGCCACGTGGCGCTGTGTAAATCAAATTAATATGATATCTGATATATAGATAGCCACTGACATATGTATATGCACATACATATGTATATGCATGTCATGCAGAATGAAAGCAATTGGCGTGCACACTCGTGGCATATGCGTAATGAGCGCAGACGTATGCTTAATTTATACATTTATTTATATTTATTTATAATTGAAAGCTGAAAGGTGAGCTGCAAAATACAAATAAAAGCTTCAACAAACAACGAACAAGCGACATTTGACATTTTCGCCTAATAAGCACGGTAGATTTTGCGTACGCAAAATCACGGACAGTCGAGGACCTCCGCAGTTGAGCATGCTGCTCATCATCATTATTTTTCATAAACATTAAGGTACGCATTATAGCCATTCATCACATCTGCAGATTTATGTGCTGCCGTTGCAAACATATTTGGCTCACAGGCCACTTACATTCAAAGGGACGACTGGTGTCCGACTGGTAGTTACCCTGCACTCAAGCCAAGATTCACAGCTGAATTAAAATAAATGCGCGGGAAGAAAGTGGGCTCAGATAAAGACAACAAAAACAGTTGTTCAATCCAATCAACTTCACCTCCGAAACCATGATAAAACCGCCAAGTCGCATGAACCTGTCGCCAGTCGCATGCGATTTCAATCTCAGCTGCCACGCATGCATCCCATGCGATTCGAATATTTTTATTGATTTTTTACGCCAATATTTTGAGCGAACGCCTTTTTAATGGTAATTGGTGACTGCAAATGCGTCGAATGATTGTTATGCGAACGACGTGAAAACGTGAAGTGGTGTATTGGAAATGGGCTTTAAAACATGCATAACCAATAACATTTTTAATATCTTATAATATATTTATGTAGGCTTAAAGTACAAGCTGTTTTTTCAGGCATAAGTTACCTTGACTCTAATATTTAATTTTGGTTGGCCTGTAAGGGAATGAATTCAATTTGGAATTTGTCAGGCTGACATTGTCCTTATTATTTAAATATATTTTCTAACGATATTGTATTGTTGTTGGCGTAGTCTAAAAATATATCTTTATCTTTTAAGGAGGTGAGCGGCTAGTTATCTAACAAGTTTGGTGACATTAGCTTTAAATGATGTTAAAACTATATAATTTTCAAAATCAGGGCCGCTTCTGGCCCAAATCAAGCAAGTTCAGTGAATTGGCATATTTAAGGCCGTCGTTTGCTTTGCCTGAATCACTTTTCTAATCGTTCGATCCAGATTTTACTGGACTCCTTAAATAATATATGACCTTTACGGGCTCGACAACTCTTTCTGCTGACGTTATACTTACAAAAACAAATAACTGCAATAATATAACATGCGAATTATTCATTGAGATGTTTTTGTTTTGGGTTTGCTCTTATTGACTTTTGACACGAAGTTTCCTACTTCTCCCGTATAATTTTCACTGAATATTTGGCTTGATTTCTTGCACACGTTCTTAAGAGAACTACATATGTGGCTCTGCATTAAGATTGCATGTGTACAAAAAGGAATTTTCCTTCCAATAGAAAGTATTCTGTATTAAACTTGACTGCAGTAATGTGCACTATTACTGAATGCGCACGCACTAATTGAGCTCCTCGAGCCTCTATTTTACAGAGGGAACATGCACCAGCAAGAACCAGCCAATTAAGGAGCTGTTTTCACTGTGCAACACACTAGGCCAGAGGCGACCCATCCATAGCCCGAGAGAATGAGCGGCAAACCGAGAGCGAAAGACGTAGTGAGTGTCGTTATACAGAGTGCAAAGAAGTGGCAGTAGTTAATCAACTGATGTAGAGGTTGGTCAATAGAAATGATTTTTTGTTCTAGATTTGCTTTATGCAAAATAAAATAAAGTATCTGCGATCGCTTAGCCTCGGAAATCACTTCGTGCAAAGGTCCGTCACATGTATCAGTCTTGTTTTTCTTCTGTCTGGTAACTCAAAAGTGCTTACCACATTATATAGATACTACATGATTCATGCAATTGTTTGAAAAAAGTGGAACCCGATTATTACCGACACTAGGCCTGCTAAATGTTAGACGCGTTGCATTCTTGTCCCCGCTCTCAATAAATAAAATAGCAAGTGACAAAAATGGGTTTAATGGAAATGTATAATATTCTACGTTTTAGGGATATTACTTTGAAATCTGGCTGCTAGCTGTTTAAAATTATATAGTTTTACACTACAAGATGTTATCTAGTCTACTTTCAATCCTTTTACTGTTCCATAAAATCGCAACAACGTTTTACGACAAAACTTTATAATATTCAACAAAATCAAGCCATATGCATCTCCACATTTTTCTGGTCTAGCGCAGCAGCGAGTGTAGCGTTTCGGATACCCCACACCTGGCCATCACCTGGCACACCCGCCGCCCACTCTCACGATAGTTGCCATGGTCAGGGCGCCACGTTCCACGTTCCCCGCCATTGAGTTTTATTGTTTGCGAAAGCCAATGCAAAGTTTACCTTGGCTCAGACAACAACAGTTGGCCATTTTGTCTGCGAAGATTTATGCGCGATTGCTCAAGTTTTATGCGTTTCGTAGTATTGCGTTGGCTGTGCTTTTAAAAGTATTCCCACTCCCTCCCCTCCACAAACAGTATGTATTCCTTGTTGCCTGTGTGTCCTTCTTTCTCTGTCTTCCGTCTTTACGGAATGTTTTTATTTTTTCATTTAAGTTTCTACGTGCGGGCGGCTTTTCTTTTATGACTTTCGCTGTGGCCAAATGACAGCAAAAGTTCAGGCGCTTTAATAGCAGGGACGCGCGGGACTTTGGTTGGCCCCGGAGCCCACTTGGCCCACTGAGCTCATCCAGAAGAGTTTAAGGCGATACTTATTAGATTTCGTTGCACTAGCCACACAGTACTCGGTCTGACCTAAATGCTTAAATATTTTAAGAATTAAAAGCTCTGCAAAAGTTGGGTCTCACTTTCCAAACTTTAATACCATAAGCTGACTAACAAATGTGTGCCAGACTCTGTCGATTGTAGAAGTATGCATATATAAACCAACCATAATGAAAAAAAAAATCATTGATTTTTAATTAGCCTTACTATCTGAACTAATGCTTGAACATACCAGAAGTCAGTAAGCGCCCGGCAGGAATGAACTGAAATGTCGCATCAAATGAACAACTTTTTGGAGTAACCTTAGTAATCCTCAATGACAAATGGCAAAAACATTTAATTGGCACTTGTCGGCCTGCGGGCAGAGAGGCTTCCTAAAAATGTGGCAACCTTTGGCCTATATATACGCTCCGATCCGGCAATGACAGTCAGTAGTAGTAGTAACGACAACTTAATTTTGCTGGGCCTTCAGGCTAATCACGAAAACCATTACAAAGCCATTAAATGGGGCAAGCAAATTCATGGAAAAAGCGAAAGCTCAACCAGAATTTAATTCAACTATAATGAAATTGGCGTATTGGAAATAATAACGTTGATTTATTAGGCGCAAGAGGACACAGATTCACTAATTGCCTGATAAGCTTGCGGGAAACGGAAAATTTGGCGTGAAACTTCGAGGCGCTCTCTAATCAGACAAGCAACAAGAGGAATGTTGTTTGGAATGATATGAAAAATGCACGAACAAATAACTGACTGGGATTACCAGATGGCGCCCGACACGCCATTTGCCAAACCTTACTCTGCCCCTAGCCATGTTTATTCCCATTCCTGTTTCGATTTGGTCGTTTCATTTGTCCAAAATGTGGGCGTGTTGTCGCCAGCGTATTTGTCGTGCCCCAGCTGATAGCTTTCCGCCATTGATTGATTGATTGATTTGCTTATGCCTAAATGAATTCGCCATAAATTATTAAACCAGTCTCCCGGAGCTAATATCTTATGAGAGAACGGTCCAAAATAAATTAAAGATTTCGAACAGTTGTCAACAAATATTGAGTAACAAATAATGCTATTTGACTAAAATTGACACATAAATAAAGGAAAATAATTTAATTATTTCATTTAAATTGTATGCACATATTTCAGCTCTATCTATATCATGCGTCTGTGGTTACTTCGATCCCACATAAATATAATAAAATAATTAGACTGATAAATATACAACTTATTTGCGCTTCTCGTTACCTTTTCTATGTAAAACTTTATTATTATGTGCAACTATCTAAGTAGCCAACTGTAGATTTTGGCAAAACAGTATTCACAAGTAGTACTCGAGAGCAAGTCTTGAAGTATCTTTACAAGAACTTCAGACTATGTATTTCGTCATTGTCATCTGCCAAATAAGTTAAGTTTAAAATTAAAATTACAAAATAATATAACATTTAATTTAATAGATAAATAGATAAATAATATAATCTGAGTGTATAATAATATTGATATTTTTCCGTACTCCAATGCCAAATTCGATATTCTCTCCCCGATTAACTGAGCTGGTGCTCTACTCAGTACGCCCACATACGAGAGTTGAGGGAAAACTCAGAGGGGTCTCTTTGGAGACTGGAGGGAAGTTGGGTAAAGTACTGTTGAGTCGTTATCAACACGCTTTAAAGCCTTGTCAATGCATTCCGGCCCTCACAAATGATTTAATGTAAATAATTTATCAGCTCCTGTGCATTTTTCTTTAACACCTGCTCAGCCACCTGTTCACATCGCAGTCACCATAGTGTCTGGTTGTTGCTCGTTTCAGTCTGGATTTAATTTACATATTTACTTCCACTTTTGTTTCTCTGTTGCCCTTGTTTTGTTTTGTGGGAGGAGTGTGAGTATTAGCCTTATCGCGAGCTCGGCAAATACGACATACTAAGCTGAACCTGAGCAGAAAGTGCCTGGTTTTCTCGTAGCGCGTGCACGCAGATGGGATTGGGAAGCGGATGTTGGGCTTATAATTTGACTGGGAGAATGTATTCAAAATAAAGCGCGGATTTTGTTGCCAAATTGATATGAGCAAACATAAATTGACAGCTTGATGTATAACTTCTGGTTATCAGGGCGTTAAGCCATTAGGCAAAACAATATTCGAAGAATATTTAAGCAACAAACATTCGAATTTGGTATGCATTGAGAATACGCTTATAATAAATAGTTAAAGAGCGAAGAGTCGAGTAATTTTATTGCATACATAAAATGCGAAAAGACAACAATTTACTCGAAATGTGGCCAGCGAAATGACGAGCCGACAACCTTAAAGGACATTAGTAATTTGGTTACTGAGGCGTGTGATTAGGCGCAGCTGGCAGCGAAAAAAGTTAAGCAACTTGTGGGTTCCCTTCTGGCTGTTACCTTACAGCCACCACCAGCAAGCCATGCTCACCAAGGAGTACAAAAAAAAAGTTTGACTTAGTTCTTGAGGGGGTCTTGGGTCTGCAGCCCTTATGTAATTTGCGTTTTCCGACAATGTGGCGTATGATTAATATTTAATGCGAATTTAACTTACTGCAGACGCGCCACATTCGGCATACCTTACTCAATTTGTCGAGTCTGCTTCTGGCCTGGAGCCACGCCCAGTAGTATATTCGTCTTCAAATACAGTCTGTCATGCTGGTCGCAGGTGGAAGCGACAGTGGCGCTAATCAAAACGAATGTTTGCCTCGTTTATCAATTACAACAACCGTCAAAACCAACAATAGCAACTATGTAGCTCGAAAGTAGCTGTTGGCTTAACGTGCTTTCAATTAGAGGTCTAAGTAAAACGAATGCGTCTGAGACCGCAGCAATTGGCAAATACGTGCGTAAATATGGCTCAAATACCTATGTGGCTTGGATGTGTGTATGTGTGCGTACTTTTGCCGTTTGTTGCTTTTACTTATTTGGAGAACCAAACATTTCTCATGATTACCACTCATTAATTTCTGGCCTGCCGGTAATGTCCTGTCATTTGGGAACCGTTTGGAATGCGAAGTTGCCAAGTTTTGTTTGCCACAAACAAGGAATTTAATCTTTTACGGCCATATAGAAAAAAAAAGAACTTGACTGTTGACTAACTGTAAAAAATAAATCGAAAAATAATGATTATCTTGCGCAAGCCGAATATTCAATATCCTTCTAGACCGGAGTTGTTTTCGCTAGAATTTACATAGTTGCTCGGAATACTCTACATTCTTCTTAAGAACAAAAACTGTTTCATCTTTCGACTGATTGTTCCTATTCAGGCTATCGCCGACCTACACATGTGCTGCCTTCAGGAGAAGGTCGCGTTTATAGTAAGTTTCATCGAGATTTTATCATTTTCATGAAATAAATTCATTGAAAATTCCAGAATTCACCAAAAGATTTATAAGACTGAAATCAGATTTTTAGATAGGTCACATATTCAAAGCTCTAAATGTTTAGATACAAATTTCGCTACAAGTTACCTCAACATTAAGGTCAGTCGAGTTTTCGATTCAAATCTTGGCATATATATTTAATTGCATGCACTTAAACGGCACTACACCGTTATGACGGCGCTGAAAGCAACGATGCCGTTAGCTTAAGTGACTGCTTGGGACCACAGACATGAATGGGCTTCTGCTGCCCTGTATTTCCATAGCGTGGCCTCATTCCTTAGGTCCCACAAGCATTAATTAATTTTGCACGTCTTTGGCCTGTGCGGGGCTGGCTTAGTTGTGATATTTTGCGCGACAACAGCTCAAGTGGTAATTATTTATACATTTTTTTAAGCTGCAACGTGTCCGAAGACAAGTGCAAGGCCATTGCGCAAGTGACGTAAGAGAAGTAGCCGTTGGCAATTAACTTGGCCAACAAATGTGTCACCGAGACAAGGCAATGTCCTTGGATACTTGGCCACTCGACCGCACAAATATGTTGACATTTGCTTATGCTATACATAGAATGTCACATTTGTTCAAGGCGTGTGCGTTCTATAGAATTGTAATATCCACCAAAGTAAAGGCAGGTGAAATTAAGATATGCCTTATGGCAAGCAAATTACACTAAAAGCTATTAAGGACCCGCATTTAATCACTTCGTCACGATCAACAAGTCAATAAAATGAAATAAAAATTGAGTGCGCTACCAATTCTAAACGAGCTAATCCTCCGCAAATTCACGTCAACTCCAAACACAAGAACAATAACATGAATTACGTGTGAACGAGCCTTTTAATGGTCTGTTTGGTATAATTAAAAAGAACTTTATGCCTGACATTCAGCTGGACAGTTAAGTTGCTCTTTAACAAACGACATGCAATAAAATTGATTCACTCTAAAAAATATAATAAAATTTTTTTTTGCCATTAACAATGACAAACTAACCAAACGACAAGCAACATGACATTATTGTAGAAGCAGGAAACGGAAATTCCGCCAATTTGATGACTTCCTTATGCTCTTATCCTTCGACACGGACACTCACTGGCACCACTATAATCAACACTCTCCCCTTTTCACCTACTCCCCCTCTCTGTCTCTCACGCTGTCTCTTTTTGTCACTACTGTTATATCAGGTGTCCACACATTTGTTTCTAATTCACCTCTGTCTGTGTCACCTCCGCAACAGTCGCTCTGGGGGGCATGTACTTAATTGTGTGTGCGCCTCGCTGTTGCGTGTGTAAGTGGGTGCAAAGTTGTTGCAATGCTTTGCAAACAAGCCAATTTTAGCAATCCATTTGGAACGACACTATTATTAAAGGGCCAAGCATGAGTCAACCATTAGGGGGGGCAGAATTCAAGGATTTTTGGATTAAGTTGGAATGGTGTTGCTACAATATGGGGAATATTTAAGCAACATATTCGTCTCAACGTTTCCAGTTAGGAATGAGTAAAGGTAGAATAATTAGAAAAGATACTTAAAGCTAGATTTTCCTATTCAAAAAATCCATTTGCTGCTAATTTCTAGTCTACTCAATCTGTGCATAAGAATTTCTTATAAATTGTTGTGTGTAGTCGTCTCCACAATATCCGATTCACCAAATCAAATTGGAATATTTGCAATGGAATTTCTGTTTTTTAACTTCGTCGTTATGTGTAGGGTGTAATTACTCCATTCACCGATATACTCCGTCTTATTGACCTTCCCTCCTTAACTATTTGTTGTTAAATTACTAAATGGAGAAATCGATTCTGATGATATTTAATCTAAACCTAACTGTTATTTCTTGCCAGTTTCTCTTCCGGGCAAGAACCTTATCGAGTAGTAGTAGTAATGATTACAATAAACTTTTTTCATAATTTTCATATTATTAAACATCTTTTTCGGTTTTCCTTAATCTGTACATGCCCTTCTGAAATCTTCAAAAATGTTAGAATATTATTTTAATTATTTATTTGACTTTTTTATTTATTATTCCTCCTCAAATAAACATATATAAATATATTGAATTTAAAACGTTTGAGTAATTCGTGCAATAAAATGTGCATTTCTAATTTTCCTTTTATTTCATTTTCAAAAAATAGTTGTTTCGAGTATTGCATTCATAAAATAAATATTTTCTACTTATACATTATTTAAATCAGAATTCATACATTAAATGTGCATGTTCTGACATGAAATGAAATGTTTCTTTATGTTCCCAAAAACCAACAAGAAGATATAAACGAATTTCGATTGCGATAGCTATAACTATATTATCATGTGAATAATATTGTGGAATTCGCAGTTTTGTGATTGCTGTGTTTGCGCTTCTAGCCAGGCATTTGCTTACCAAACAACCAAATTTGTATTTTCGCTCTGCAAAGAGACTAATGGGAACTTTGACTGCAGCATAACAAACAAATAAATGTATATAAATATGTGTATTTTATCATGTCATGTCGCATGCCCGTTGTGAGCACATGCCCTCGATTCCCAGCTCCACCCAACGATAGGAAAACCAACCGCAATACAACCCCATAAGGACAATGACAATGAGAATTGTGAATGGCGCTGGCAGCTTGGATGATTGCAGCCACTGTCTGACTGACACATGGTCGCTGAGCCATTTTGAAAATATTTTCGGGGCGTTCTGTGGCCCAAAATGGAGGGCGAGGCAGACTGTCAGCAAAAGCCAGACTTTAATGACATTTTTTTTGTCTGTTGCGTGCTAAACGCTCAAAAATAAAAAATATAATAATAATCGTCGAGAAACCCATAACGAAAACTAACGAAATTTTTTGGAAAATTTGCGGTTGGACTGCAACTGACGCATACTATTTTTGGCAAATTGTGGCTTTTCTCAGTAGCCAAGTTAACATTGTATTGAATTAATTGAAATGTTTATTCTGTGCATATTCACTTACAGTTTAGAAGCTTTGATTCAATTTGGTGGTGCTAAGCATATTTGGTGGCTTTATATATATTAAAGTACATTATTTTTGAGTCACTTACTTGATTTGGGAATAGCCAGCAATTTAATATAATGCTTACATTATAGTTGTTTGTGTTAATTATTTTCTTTATTCAGCAATATCCGTAGGCATGAGTTATTAATTAAGCATTGCCTTTCACAAGACATTTTTTACAGCCTTTAATCCAATTTTATTGGCTTGATACCTCCGAGCATGAGGTGCTGTGAAGGTTAATTGTATTCATCAATTTCTTTATGGCAAAAAAAACGCAGTAGATGTGTGCATATCCGGTTAAGTTACCGTCGACCAATTTTCGATGGTAAATAAAATGCCCCCAGAACGCGGAGTCATAAACTATGATTGCCTAGGGTATGCCACATAAGACTTTAAGTTTATAATAAATTTCGCGAAGTTGTTAAAGAATTTATATTTATGTAATTTATGTAATACAAATTTATAAACGAGCAACTTAAATCCGCATATATATAAGTATATATACAAGTCTAACGACTTGCAGTATTTTCATAACATTGTTGAAACAAATTGCGTTAGTTGTGCACACATCCGGCATGGCTATTAGGAAAAGTAATTTATCATTGCATTTTAACCACTTTTCCACTCGCTATGCAATATGATTTTCAGGAAATACAAGCGGCTCTGCAAACCGTTATTTCCGTTGGAAAATTTACATTTTATGTGCCAATAAGAGTGAAAAATTTTAGCTGCTGTTTTCATTGCGCACATTTTTCATGAGCTGGTCAACAAATTCATCAAATGGATTTTAACGAAGAATATTAAATGTATGCATTCCGAATTTTTGAGAAATGTTCTTTTGAAAATATGCATGAATAATTTAAAGAAATGAAAAACAAGAATCAATTGAAAAATATGCAAATTGCAAATACGATTCATGCCAAGGAGATTTACTTGGCTTTCATAATTGAAATAATAAATACTTAGTTATATATTCAATCAGAATTAATGGAAAATGTGAAAATAATTTCACAATTAGGTAGACTCAAAGAAATGTTCACTAAAGCAAATTAAATTTCATAATATTTGTATACCATTTTCAATCAATCAATTTCGGCCCCTTAATTAGTTGATTATCGCATTTTAATTAAATATTAATTTACGGAAAGTGCGAAATGATGTCAATACACTCGGAGCCATTAGTTGTAGTTGGACTTGAAGGTCTGAATTCTAGTTCGGTATATAAATGGATATAATTAAAACTCTTGTCCAATTTAATTAAGTTTTGAAGTTGGTTGTTTTTTAATAAATATAATGATGGTTTGATATATGTATCTACGAAACTGCAATGTCGATACATACATACATATGTATACATGTATATACTTAGGCAGTTGAGGCCAGCTTGCATGGGGTCACGCTATTATAAGAGATGAAAGAGGAGATACATTGCGGTCACCTTACAAGCGGCTAAGAACTATGCATTTAGGTTTAAGAATATTAACTAAAATAAAGGCCAGCTCATCAGAGCAGGCAGTACCGGCTCTAACCACACAATACAAAGCACATAACGAAACTCTGACACATTATTTTGAGCTGCACTATTTCATAAATGACTGAGGCATGTCTGACAGTCCTGAATAAATTTCAGATACATCACAGTCATATAAATTGGTTCGTATTACCTTCGAGCAACCTTCACATAGTTAATTCGAACACATATCCCTTTTCGGTCGATGCCAATAAGTCTGTTGTTCGGATGCATGTCACTGGGGTATATAATAAATTACGTCAGCGTTGTCGTTGAGGACGTGCCACTGCATACAAATGTGCTAATTTATAAGAAAACAATTAGTTGTCTGCAATCAAACTAGTTGAGCAAAGCCAACAAAGTGCTAAAATAAATACAAAACACATGCGAGCTAACAAAACCTGGCCGAGAAGAGAGAGGGGAGGGAGGAACGAAAGCAATTTTCATTAGCGTGCTGCTTGCCTTTGGGTGTGGGTGTTTGTAATTATTTAGTTTATATTGCGTATACGTCACTTTGTGGCAGAGAATACTCTGTTTGCCTTTCCTAGAATAAGGTTTCAGCAGCAGGAAACGCTTCCTCTTCAATTCAATGAGTCATGTTTGTTGCAAGTAAAGTCCGAGGTTAGTTTATAATAATTATTCTGCATATTCAATATATTCCTTTAATTGACGTTGACATCTGAATTTTACTTGTTTTCAAAATGCATTTATTAATCAAATTAATCGTTTCATTAAATAATAATCGTATTTACAGCATATTTTATGATTAAGTCATGTGTAAAATCGACATCCTGTCACTCCCAAATGCATAAATTGATACAAAGCCACAGCTTCATGTTATTGTGTGCGGTGAAGCAAGCTTTTCACATTGTCTGGCATGAGCACATATTATCCGAAAGCCTGACAGGACCCTGGACACTCCTTAGCCACTGGGTGAGTCAGGTGTAGTGTAATTGGCAGTCGGCAATTGGAGCTTTTGTGGTTGTGGAACAAGTAAAGGCTCACATACGATACGAGCGACTTATGTTGCGTATACGCATCATGTGTCAACACTTTGAAGCAGCTTCCCTGCGCCTGTCCTTCGTTCCGTCTGGCTGCCAGTCACGTGCACTTCTTCGCGCAAAATGCTGTTTTCCTTTTACTTTTATGCTTCTGGACATTGTGCAAAACTGTGGAGCTCCTCAACTTACATACACAATACAATCTTTGATATTCGTTATATCGAGACACAGCTGACAGAAGCTACCACGACAGGTGCGTGTCGTCCTGCTTGATAGTCTGTGACACATTTGTGCAACATTCATTAAGTACGCCACACGCAACACAGCCTGGTCTCCATTTTTATTAGCATCATCTCTTTGGTTTCTGTGTCTGTGCTATGAAAATGAACTCATTACGTAGCTACCCACAGTCTCTGTGCTCTGTGCCTTTCAAAAACCCAACGCATGCACCACATATAGAGCAAATCATGATTATGTTGCCTACATTTGTGCGGACTTGTTGCTGTTTGAAACCACTCTCCAGTAAACACAGAGTATTAACCTATATGATTTGGGCAGCTATTTAAACAAGTAATATCCATTGGGAGGAATGGACCTAGTACACTCACAAGTCCGTTGACGGAACACTGTAAAGGACACCCAGCTAAACTCAGGACATGCCGATTTTGTTACAATAAGTGAGAATCCTCAAAGCACATCACAGCTTAGCCTTACGTCATAGTGTAACTTGTCATAAGAAAAGTCTCTAAATTTTGGTTCTGAGTCAGTAAAGTTGAGGTTACGTTTCCGGTTCTTCAATCGGATAACGGCTTGACTCCCTAGTAGTATTCATTTATATATAGAAGGCAAAATGATCTAGTCAACAAAACTAAACTATTAGATATTTGGATACTTGGAATTGACACCATTTTTTTGGTAATGCTTAAAATTTGCCTAAAGTATTCCTTCACCATAATTGTTAAGGAGAGACGATACTAAACTACTATGAATCTTCATATCATATAAATTAAATTTGTGATTCATTTTGACAAATTCGTTGACTTCCACAATAAATTGTTAATAATGTATAAATTGTGCCTGAAGGATTACTTCTTCAAACATGCAAAGAGCTACTTAAAATACCAAAATCCTTTAAATTAGTATTGCAATTTTCAAGTCACTTAGCTCAAGCTTAGTTGGCAAATTATTTGCATGAGCAGAGCCAGACCAAAGATAATTTTATGCAAAATTGGCCTTTGAACTTGGGACGTGTGAATATTACACTTACAACACCTTTCAAGCGCTAGACAACTTAATTTTCCAAAATACGAAAATAAAGAGAAACATTGTACGTCGCCTAGCAATTCATTACTATTTGATGTTGGAACAATTGGAATTTATGTGCCGCGTAATTGACAATCCCAAGGAGCAGGGATCGGTCTCATAATTCACTCAGACGTGTGCCAAGTGAAGGATATTCTGTTGGTTGAGCGAGATGTGTGAAGTAAAATAGCAAATTAACTTCATGCAACCAACGACTCGGACAAAAGGTCAAAAGGTGCTGGCCAAATTGGCCAAAGGGTTTGGCTCTGATACGGTTTCAGTTAGTGTGAAGCTGTCAAATCGTTTTGTTTTGTGCCACATTCGAGGCACTTTAATGTTTATATTGTGGTGAATGTTGGTTGCATTATTAATCATGTTGTGAAACTTTCGGTTAGTCAGCTTAGTAGCCTTAAGGATAACCTTAATTCAGGCATCAATTGGAGTGCCTTATAGTTAAGTGTTCGATCAAGAATATTGCACTTATGTCTACTTAGATCCCCTCTATAATGATAAAGCCAAATAGCAACGACAGCTACACATACACATTATTAATGCAATGTGTAAAAGTGTATCAGAATCCCAAAAATATATGAAATAATAATAGGTTTTATCATGGGTATCAACTCAATTCGATGGTTCTTAATGGGAATGTCTTGTCTTCCGACCCAATTTCACGTTTTCAACTTTAAATGTAGGAT